>CAUYRH010037120.1:0-15673 GCA_963574655.1 Perodicticus potto | reverse complement strand
CTGGCTCTTCAGCTGGCTGCTGCAGCACCAACACCACCAAGGAGGAGGTGGCAGGTCCGCCAGCTCCGCTGAGCTGGCTAGGGCACCAGATGTCTTGGACAGCTTTTAAAAATACCAATGATCAGATCATACTCTAGACTAATTAAATAAAAAATTCCCAAAGTGGGCATAAGTATTGTTATTTTTTAAATGTCATTGGGTTATCAAAATACATAGTCAAGGTTGAAAATGATTAGAATAGATTTTAATTCTCCAACTTGACTGCATATTGTAAGAACTTCAAAAATTTAAAACAATACTTATGCCAAGCATGAACAAATCTTAAAAAAAATTATGTTTAGCAAAAGAAGCCAGAAGCAAAGAAAACCACTTTTCATGATTCCATTTTGACTCCATCAAGATCAGGCAAAAATGTAATCCATAAGGCTAAACATTAATGGTTACTTCTCAAAAAAAGCCAACAAAAGACTTTCTACTTTGATATAAGTGTCTTGTATCTTTATCTCGGGATATTGGTTACTCAAATGAATTTTTTTTTTCAAAATTCATTGATTTGTATACTTAATAAGTGTATGTGCTACATATAATTATACTTTGATTAAAAAAATAATTAACTCCAAAATAATATTTGACTTAATTGGTATGAGAAATGAGGTTGTGCATTGGGATTTCAATTAGTAAAACAAAGGAAAATGTAAGAGCCACCCCATCGAGCTAAATAATTTGCTAAGATTGAGTGAATGAGATGAGCAAGAAGGAGGAACATTTATCAGAAGACTGATAAAGACTTGAAATTGAAAGTAAGGTTGAATGAGTACATAATCAGGGTGTAATCATGATGATCTGTGATCAGATAATCCCTGAAAAATGAGGAGCTTGAAAAAAAAATGTAAATTTTTCCAGGCCCACCCTTCACCTTTGATACACATTCTGGGAGTGAGGCCCATGGATGTGCATGTGAATTAATTTCCCCCAGGTGATCCTCATCAAATTGACAAAATTGAGGACCAGAATTAAGCATTTCCATGGAGGGTTGAGAATGCAGTGGAGGGAAATTCATAGCAGGCAAGAACAGCTCTAACTTGGAATTGAGACAACATTTGAAAAACCAGGGACAATGGGACAGATAGGTATCTGCATGGAGCTGAGGGGATGCTGTTAAGCTACAATGTAAAAATAAAACAATCCTGAGAAATCAAAGTAAACAAAAGGAGTGATGAAGTAAGAAACTGGCCTGGAGTTTGGTAGTCAGTAAAGAGATGAGCAATCTATTTGGGGATGAGATGTGACCTTTAGGCAGCATCCAGTGCTCCTTAAAGTTATTTACTCTTAAATGGACCAAGAAATCATTGGCAGAATTGACATTTTTCATGAGAAGTATTAGCAAAATGCTAGAATTCAAAAAGCAATACAGTACATCTTTGAGGTGGACATTTGGTAAGATTAAGACAAGGGTAGAATTGTGAGAAGGGATTTCAGGAAGAGGGTCAGTTTATGCAAAAATATGGAGAATTGAAGAAAGTGTCTAGGTAATAGCATAAGGTCCAATTTTCCTGGAAAATTTTTTAAGTACACATAAGACAGAAGGAGGCATGGGTAAGTCCTAAAATGCAGAATGGGTCATGTTGTGCAGAGCATACATTCTCTCTCTCTCTAATCCTAAAGAAGGGCCATGAATCCTTCAGCCTACAAGAAAATAATCTTTGCCAATACTTTAAAAGAGCTTTGAAGCAGATCCCTCTGCAATGAACCTCCGAGGAGAACCTAGCCTTAGCTGAGAGCCTGGTTGCATCCCAGTGAGACCAGGAGTAGAGGACCAGCTAAGTGGGCCTGGACTCCCCACCCTGGACTCGCAGAAAAGGTAAGGCCATCAGTGTGCATTGATTTAAGCCACTGAATCTGTGGCCATTTGTTACTCAGCAATAGATAATTCATACAGATTTTGCTGAGGCATTTGTATCAAATTAGACAGACCATGGGGAGCCGCTGAAGTGTTTGGGGAGGGAAGTATAACAAAGACTATCTGGAATGTGTGTAAGCACCTGTGTGTTCACTTGTCTTTCTGCTGGGCAGTATTCAATTGAAACATTTTATCAGCAAGTTTCTTCTAAGAAAAAAAAAATTCCGGGGAACTATATGAAGAAACCAATTTTTTGTTGCTGTTGTTGCCTTAAAGATTAATCTTTCTTATTTCCCATGTTATTCATATACTGAGTTGTATCAATTACATATTATATTTTGTTCATTTGTTCAGGTTTTCATCTTCTGGTGTTTATTTATGCAGTCAAGGTTTTATTTCTTTGTTTTTGCTTTTGGATCTTTGGAACTCTAAAAATGACTTTGGACTAGAATCACATGACTCCTTAAACTGTCTTCTTGTTTCATAGAAGAAAAACAGAAGCAGGGGCCAGGGCCAAGTCTGTTGCCAGTACTGGGAAGTTTTACCATGACACCATATCACACAAACACTCTTTCTCTTTAACTCTTATAATCACAACAACCTTCCTCCTCGCATGTACACACAGGCAGATACCCACTATGGCAAAACTACCCCTGCATCCTCTCCTGGGCCAGGTCCCCATAATGCAGGTGTGACTTTTGTGGGCCCCCTATGGCATTAATAACCACCAGTATAGGATGGCTAAGGGGGACATGAATAGAAGGAAATTGTCCTGGCTCTGCTCTTAACTTCTGTGACCTCATCTTCCTCTATCACTGGGTAAAGAGGAGATTAAGTACATACTCTGCTGGAAGTTCAGAGACTCAGATTCTTCACTGCTGGGGTAACGACTGTTTGCATTTTCTATAGCAGCCAGTACTAATTCCATTCACCTCACCTAACATTAAAAAAATAATTTGTTGACAGAGATTCCTTTCCTACCTCTGTTATCCTTTCTCCTCTTTCATTAGCCTCTCTAGAGTACACCAGGTCAACAAGAACCATTTAGATTTATTTCCCTGCCCTGCTAATGTCTTGTGCCACTTTTCCTTTTCAGCCACCAAAACATCATCTGACTTTCTTTGTCAGGCTTCTGCATTTGAATTAAAATGCCTTAGAAACACATGCAGCAGGCTCTGTGATTTCTTCATTATAGCATTCTAAATTTCTTCCTTTCAGCCTTTTATATTGCTTTCATGATTCATTTTTTTCTAGGTCCCTGTTGACACAACAGGCCACTGTAGTACTAACCTATTAACTTCTGAGAAATCAACATTGAAATCTGATTTGAGTAAGAAACCCCAAATAGTTTTCAACTAGCTTAGAGTTTGTGAACAATGAACCAGACAAGTCCATCTCTGGATGGATGGGGTCTGGATGTGGAGCTGGAGTGAACCAGAGGCATTTGGAATGGAATGTGATACTGGGAAGATGTAGCAGAAACGTCTTTTAATCTTAGGATAGCCGTCTAATCTGCCACTTTTAGAAAAAAAAAAAGCCAAGTAATTTAATGATAGCAGCTATTTATTCCTTTCTTCAACTGGTCCTGGACAATCCCAGGCCTATCCTTCCTGGTGTTGTGTACTTCTATTATGATTGTGAGCTAAAGTCACTAAGTTCTTTATGGTTCCTCCTTTCCTATTTATACCAGATTGATATTTCATTAAGTTGGATTTTTTTTTAAATCCTCTTTAATTGCAAATCCTGCTTCAATCCAAATTGTGAGTTTAACTATATCCAGACCTTCATTAAATTCTTACAACTGTCTGGTGATAATCGAAAAGCCAACGTAT
This sequence comes from Perodicticus potto, assembly GCA_963574655.1. Classification (NCBI taxonomy): domain Eukaryota; kingdom Metazoa; phylum Chordata; class Mammalia; order Primates; family Lorisidae; genus Perodicticus; species Perodicticus potto. Next base: position 11,941 of record CAUYRH010037120.1, on the reverse strand, counting down.
GCTGCTTTTCATTCGTCTACACACGGAGAATAGAGTGTGACTCGTTCCTCTCTACTCCAGCCTCGATGGGATGGTGGGTTATTCTTGGCCTCAGCAAAGCTCTCTCTCTTCCTATGTCAAAACAGACTGATCACTAATTCTGTGGCTTTAGGTGTCCTTTAAGACCCTACGTGAGAGCTTTCTATTTTACTTTGCTTTTACTAAGGGCAAATAAGTTCATCCTAATGTCAAAGTGATATTCTCCAAAGAAATAAAAGGACTATCCAGATAGGGATATCCCTGGCTGGGTACTTTCCAGACAGCCCTCGTACATCCCTAAATGGTTATTTCATTATATATTTATGTGAAAAAGCAATATTTCCACTCTATGTCCTGGTAATGTCTGTAGAACCTGGTTGTCTTGAGTCAGTGTTGATAGCCCAGTGGTTCCCAGGTGGATGAACAGAAGTGGACATGAGAGTGTGTGGAGATGGATGTCAGTGCTGGGAGACAGTCCTCCCACAATCCAGGACAATCCTCCTCCAAGACCAGGGGTGATGAAAGAACAGCTCGAAGGAGGCCTTATTTGTTATCACTTTATATCCCTTTGGCTTCAATCACTTTCCAGCTGAAAAAGCTGAGCTCAAGGACAGCACTCTCTCTGGACATTATCACCTGGAGTTGACACAATGCCACCTCTTTCTACACAGAAACCTATGCACTTAGTTAAGCCTTGAGCAGGGCCAGCTGTGTAATTTGCAGATCCTACTGCAAAAGGAAAGTATGAGCCACCTAGTTTAAAAATCAGAAGAAAAGCAATTTCAAAAGTATTGAAATATACAGTTTTACCTTTCTTCCATAGTCTTTCTCTTCATCTGTCATGTGCTTTTTTAAATTTGGTATTTAATATCCTTTTAAGTTAAAGAAAAATTAAAATTTTCAGATATTAGCATGAAATTTATGGACCATCTTTATATTTTATGCAATACCAATTTTAAACATAAATGTAAGAGCATTTAACTCATAAAGCATCCTTAAAATTACACAAGCTGGATTTCAAAGCTTATACACAGATATATATTTTGTTTTTACCAGAACAATGGAAACACTGCAGAAAATGAGCTCAGCTGTTTCCATGTCACTTCTTTTATACACACATACTCTACCAGCAGCCTTTATCTTTGTCTTACTGATGAGTAGGGGAAGAATGAAAGAAAAATAAACTACCAGTTACCTTATCTTTCCTTAATTCTATGTTGCCATCATCAGTGGAAGTCACTGGTTTATGCAGAGAGGGAACACAGGTGAGAGGGCTTGATCACTAGTATTTCTTAGGATGTCATTGCTGTCTTACATTGGAAGCAAGTTTTGGTTCAAACAGAAAGCATGACTTGCAGAGACTTTCTACGTCCCCCCTTACCCAATTACTAGTGTCCCACACTCACTTAGCACTTGTTCTGGGTATCACCCAACTCCAGTGTCTTGTGGGCCCACCAGAATGCTTTGTTCAATTGAGCATCAAGTGCACTATTTATAAACAGGGCTGCAGGAATGGTGGTGAGCTCCTCTGCTCATGCACACAATCCATGTTTCCATCACATTTCACTTACAAGACGCAAGTTCAAAGGTAACACGCTTAAGAATTTCAAATCAGCTTCAGCATAAAACCAAATGAGGGAGCCTTTTAAATGAGACCCTGGGTTACCGCTCATGAAGGCAGACCTGGCCTTGAGTTAGGAAATTATGTATTTGACTGACTTAGACTTGAGGCCCTGGAAAATTTATCCAAGTTAAAAACATTTTCAGAAGTGTCAATTAAGATTCTTTGAAGTCACTATTTCTTATGTTTGTAGAGCCCAAGAGACATCGAATGTTGATTAATTTTGATTGAGGCCACCAGATGGCTTCTGTTACCTTTTGTTCCCTGTTCTATGCCACAACATGATTTTATGTCGTGAATGAACTGGTACAGTGACCACACACACCCATGCATCTCAGCTCCTTCAGCCTTGGGATGCAAAGCTGCCATCTTGTCTTCATTGTGAGCCATTCTAACTCAGACCTCCCAGTGCTTATATCTTTTGTACATGGCTTTGGTACATGTGTGATTCACTAGGGATCTTCATCCAAGGGGCCTCTGTCTGCCCTAGATGGCTCTCCATAGGGGAACAGGTGCAGACAATATCTCATAAGAAACAAGAGGGGAATTGTGAAGATCTTTGCAAATTTTCCCAAAAAGAGCCATGTAGCATGTGCACACACACACACACACAGAGTTTGAGAGAGAGAGAGAACATGGGGCATGGGAGGAAGAGGGAGAGAGAAAAATGAGTACACAGTGCCATGGTTTCCTTCCTCAAGGACATTGAGATAGTGCGCTATCTGTAACTCACAGTTTTTAAGCTGGCTATGTGTACAATTCAAACTTTCTTTTTATTAAATTACTGAAGACAAGGAGAAGACCAGGACTTTGGAAATAATCTGTTTTCAGACATAACAGGGGCAGTTGCCAACCACTCCTTACTTCCCCCCCCCACCCCCCTGCTCTCAGAGAATGATGTTGTTGCATATCAATAGGAACAATCATGGCAATATGTCCACGTTTCGCTAGTGAACTTCATTCCAGTCACGTTCTCTTGGTGTGCTGTGGAGTTAGGAGAAAAGTCCTCGGAATAGCAGCAACATCCTTCCCCTCCTTGTCCTTGTGCGGTGACAAAGGCCACACGTGTGTGGGAATAATCGAAGACCAGCTGGGGTCTGTCTGTGCTGTGGCTGTCACTCTGTGTGACCTATACTCTGCGTGTAGCAGGACGGCAAAGACACCGTGCCTGAAGCTCATGAGCAGGTGGGCAGGGCTGAGCATGGAACATGCCAGGAAGGTACCATATCCTCCATATCTCTCAACTCCTCCTCCAGGAGCCTCACAGGCCAGCCGGTGTTCACCATGACCAGCGCACCCATCAGCTGACCCAAACAGGTCACAACTGTTAACAGGGTGCCTGGTAAATAGTATCCTGGTGGCATAGGCAGGGCAGCCATTGAGCTTGAAATAACAGCCACCATATTTCACAGTTGGGCTCCAACCATTTCCAACCTGTGGCCTTAGACAACTTGATAAATTCTACTGATTTCAAATTTTCTCACTAAAAATACCTCCCTGTTTACCTTGTGGTTTGTGGGAAGAATGAACAAGTTTTAAAACTGCCCATAGAATATGGGTGTCCCCAATGGCTCAGTGGGTAGGGTACTGGCTCCATATACTGAAGCTGGAGGGTTTGAACCCAGCCCTGGCCAAACTGCAACAAAAAAATAGCCAGGCTTTATGGCAGGTGCCTGTACTTGGAAGGCTGAGGCAAGAGAATCGCCTAAGCCCCAAGAGCTGGAGTTTGCTGTGAGCTGTGACACCACAGCACTCTACCGAGGGCAATAAAATGAGACTCTGTCTGTAAAAAAAAAACCCAAAAAACTGTCCATAGAATAATATGAGAATACGCTGTAAAAGAAACTATTAAGGGCTATTGCAATGCCAGGGATCACTGTTAGGTGCCTAATACTGTGCCAGGCTGCATAGAACAGATTTCATGCTCACAATCTAGTTTGAAGGCTCAGGCTATTACAAAAACGTTATGTTATGTCTACATATTATGTATTACTAATGACAACACCGCCCCCCGTGAAGTTGGCTCCACTGTTGTTCCCAGCTTAAGGATGAGGTAATGGGACACAATGAGTTGAAATAACCCCCGAAGGTCAGACGGCTGTCGGAGAGTGGCAGATCCAAGATGTGAAACCCACACAGGCTAACCACTGCCCAGACTCCACCTTCACCACGGCCATCGCCTCTGCTGGTTGTAAATGCAAACAACAATTAAGTGGTCTTAGTTATGGAAGGATCGATAGGGTAATCCTCTCAAAGGCCCTATCTGAGGATCTTTCCCTGAGAGCCTTATTTTCAGCTATATGATAAGCCGTGGTAATGGCCTAAACATGAAAACTAAGCCTGCTTGCTGTGCTCTCTTCTGAAAGTGCTCAGAATCTCTCAGCCTGTTTACAACACAGAACTCTTGAGAGCATTTATAGAACACCAAAGATTGGATACTCTGACACCCAGTGGAGATAGCATCTTCCAGAAAATCTGGATGCATGTCCGTTAGATGCCAACGGCTCTGCCCACACCTGGGGCTGGTTTGGCCAGTGGATGCCGTGTTTGCTGGCATATTCTATAAGAAGTCTCTTTGGTTGGGCTCCCCTTGCTCAAAAGCACTGGCCTGTTGCATGGTGACACAATATTGGTCCTATGCTGCATTTGCATGGAATAAAACCTAATGGCTTTTCTGGCATTTCTGACACTTCACAGCAGGGGCTTCAGAAAGATATGTACAATGGTAGGAGCAATGTTTAATACACCGAGGGGCAGAGCAATTCCAAACAGAAGAATTCCTTGTGAGAAGGCAGAAATGCGATAAACTTATGAGCCATCCCGTATTCCTTCTCCTGGTATCTGTGAGCACTCCCTGGTCCCTGAAACCTCACTTACGGCTTATGGTGCCTTCCTCTAAAATTAATAGGATCGACCTTGACATGCCTGCTTCTAATTCTGACTCTGTTGATGACTAATTGGTGTTCATATCAGCTCACACCACACCACCAAAAGAAACATTGGGGTCATGTCCTCAAGGACTGGGGTTAGTAATGCTGAAACTCCATAGAGCTCTTGGTACAGAAAACAGGGCATTTTCCTCTGGATGCCTTTTTAATGAGTTCTTCCATGAGATTTCAATTTATATTTAGGTATGGAAGGCTGGCCTATGTAATCAAGCTTCTACCATACTTTATTGGATACCAGAATTTCACAGTTTTCCTTGGTGTCCAAGTAAGTCTAACCCACTTACTTAGTAGACATCCACTCATTCCCCACCTGGCAGGGCGATCCCTTAACTAGCTATCACAGGAAGTGACTCAAAATCAGACAATTTCTGAGCACTTTCTTAGGTGAATTTCTAAGAGATACAGAACAAGTGGATATTTGACAATCCAGCCAGGTATTTGACCAAATAGCACCTGGAGGCCAGCAGAAGTCAAATGCCTATGGTGTACAGTGAACTGGGAAGTCTGTGCTCTGGGAGAGCAGGTCTGAACTAACATGGGCCCCTTGAGGACCTTACAGGGAACCATAGGCCAGTCCTGGGCTGACCTGAATGCAAATTCTCCCAAACACAATGAGATATAGCAGGGTCATCTCACATGAATTCTTTCTTTTTCTTTTTTTCACATGAATTCTTGTTCAGGGTTTGTCTTCCCCAGTAGACTGTAAATTCTTGTTCAGCTCAGTTTTCCCCATGCTGAGTACAGAGTTCAGGACATGGTAGCCAACCATTCAGCAAGGTGGAGTAGCGATCTGGGAGGTGTGGAGGGGGCAGAGGGCGTCCCTGGTGGCCAGACCTAAAGAAGCATTATCAGACCTCAAATTTTTCATGCCCCTTCTCTCCATGAGGTCAACTCTTGTGAGCTGTGAGCATGAATATGCTTAGGGAAAGCACAGTGGCGCCTGTATTTCCGTAGCCTCCTTAAATGTTTCCAAGTGCAAACTTACTCCACCTGTCTTCTAGAGTCAGGCCTTTTGGTTGTTTTATTTTAAAACTCAGCTTGATAACACGAACAGAAGAGAATAAAACTGGTTCACCAATGATGCTTAGCTTTGTGGGAAATGTGCTGTGTGTCCAGAGAGCAATAAACATTTCTAATCCAGACACGTTAGAGGCAGCAGAAGGCACTTGCTTGCAGAACGAACGCAGCCCAGTATTTCTGGTATTGGCATTGTTGATGTTTGTTATGTAACATTCTTTTCTTGTTTTAACTGGCTGTTCTGTTTTCCTCCTCAAATTAATTTGTTAGGTGGGACGCTGAAGGGATTAAGGATTTGTGCTAATTTGAAGGTTGTGGGTGTGTTATTCCAAATATAAAGTCTTTTGGTTGGATGGATTTGTAGGGGTTACAAATGTTTCTTCCCCAATCTCCAGATGCAGGGGCTTTAAATAGTGATGACAACTGAAATCTTATCATGCTGCCATTTACCCCAAAGAAGAGTGGGCATGCTGTACACTCCCTCGAGAATCAGAAAACTTCTCCTTTGTTTCAATTAATGTTGAAAATATTAAGCGTAGGGCTAGGCACAGTGGCTCACACCTGTAATCCTAGCACTCTGGAAGGCTGAGATGGGGGGAACCCTTGAGCTCAGGAGTTTGAGACCAGCCTGAGCAAGAGGGAGGCCTCCCCTCTACTAAAAAGAGAAAAAGCTAGCTGGGCATGGGAGTGGGTGCCTGTAGTGCCAGCTACTTGGAAGGCTAAGGCAAGAGGACCTCTTGAGCCCAGAGTTTGAGGTTGCTGTGAGCTACAATGATGCTATGGCCCTCTACCCAAGGCAGTGGCTGAGACTCTGTCACAAAAAAAAAAAAAGAAAGAAAGAAAAAAAAATATATGTAATGTCTATGACAGGGTGTCTTATTAAGTGCTTTCTTTCCGTAGGCACGAAACTAATCGAACCATGTGCATTTCCTCATTTATTCTCAGGACAATGCGTGGCACCGCGATGTTGTTCTCCCTTATTCTCCCTGTTTCCTACGTCGGGGAACAGCACCAGAGATGTTTTCAACCTGCCAAGGTCACGGTCCGCGGTTTGTGCTGGTTATTGCTGCATTACCTCCGAGATCCGCTCACCTTTCCGTATCTTGCGTTGTGAGCCCCACAAAGCCGCCAGCAGACGGCAGTGAGGGACTCCGGTTCCTGCAGTCGTGGAGTGCCACAGACTGTGTGACTTAGAACCGCGGAAAGTCGCCGGTTCTGGGGGATGGAGGTCAGAGCCCACGTGCCAGTGGGGTCGGCTCTCTGAGCAGAAAGACTCGGTGGGCCTCTCTCTCTGTGCGCGGTGTTGCTGGCAGCCCTTGGTGTGCGGACGCAGCACTCCAACGTCTGCTCCCGGCGTCACACTGCCACCTGCCTTCTGTGTGGCAGCGTCTTCCTGTGGCTTTCTTCTCTTCGTGAGTCCCTGGTTTTGTGTCCCTTCTTTCTCATAAGGACACCAGTCCGGTAAAACTCATTTGGATGAACCTACATCTTAGTGACATCTGCTGAAACCTTATGCCCAAATAAGGTTACATTCGCAGGTGTCAGAGGTTAGGACTTCAGTGTATTTGGGGGGAACATAATGTAATCCTCAACAGGACTGTCATTTTCCTCTGCTTTTTTTCTTTGTGAAACCCACTCAAAGAGCTAGTGGTGGTGCCAGCAGAGCTCGCAGCAGCGGCTGTGGCTCGTAGGGCTCCAAAGCAAGAGCCCTCCCTTGAGTTGTGCTAACAGGACGGGCGTCCCGCCCTGCAATTCCTTCCGCCCCGCGGTCTGAATCTCAGCCCCAGGGCTCTCCGCGGAATTCCAGATTCTTTCCTTGTCTTTTTTTTTCTTTCAAAAGCAACAAACTCAGTTTTTCTTAAGGAAAAAAGTGCTTTCAAGTACAGGAAAGTTTTGAGTGCATGACTGCTTTCTTTCCAAGCTCTCTGTACATACATCAGAACTGCCTAAATCGAATTTTCTGGCCAACAGGGAAACGACTATACAAACTGCACTTTCATCAAAACTCTTTTTTGTTAATTTAAATATCATATTATGCACGGATAATAGTTTTTGTTATTAAGAATGAAAGTGCAGGCTGATGATCTTCCATTTTGATTAAGGTAACTTGGTTTGGATGAGAATATAATTAATATTGTTTATTATTATTATTTTTTATTGTTTGAGATTCATTGAGAGTACAGAGACTTAGTTTACACTGATTGCATTTGTTAGATAAAGTCCCTCTTATAATCGTGTCCTGCCCCCAAGCGGTGTGCCATACACTGTGGCCTCCCCCACCTCTCCCCACTTGCTCTTTCTCCTACTCCCCCAGCCTTGTGTTAGCTCATCTACTGCCCTCATACTAAAATGGAGTACATTGGGTTCTTGCTTCTCCATTCTTGTGATGCTTTACTAAGCAGAATGTGTTCCAACTCCATCCAGGTTAAAACAAAACAATGTCTCAGGATGTAAAATCAGTGTCCACAAATAAGTAGCCTTCGTATACGCCAATAACAGCCAAGATGAAAGCTAATAAAGGACACAATTCCCTTCACAGTGGCTTCAAAAAAAAAGAAAGAAAGAAATACCTAGGAATATACATAAGAAAAGAGGTGAAGGACCTCTACAAAGAAAATTATGAAATGCTAAGAAAAGAAATAGCGGAAGATATTAACAAATGGAAGAACATACCATGCTCATGACTGGGAAGAATCAACATTGTGAAAATGTCTATACTTCCTGAAGCAATCTATGGATTCAGTGCATTCCTATCATATCAAAATACCTTCATCATACTTTCAAGATTTGGAAAAAATAAGTCTTTGTTTTGTATGGAACCAGGAGAAACCCTATGTAGCCAAGGCAATTCTTAGTAATAAAAATAAAGCCAGGGGTAACACTCTACCAGACTTCCTGCTATACAACAAGGCTGTAGTGATCAAAACAGCATGGTATTGGTGCAAAAATAGAGACATCGACATTTCAAACCAAATAGAAAACCATGAGATGAAACTAACCTCTTACAGCCACCTGATCTTGGATAAACCAAACAAGAACATACAGTGGGGAAAAGAATCCCTATTCAATAAATGGTGTTGGGAGAACTGGATAACTACATATAAAAGATGGAAACTGGACCTCCACCTCTCACTGCTTATAAAAATTGATTCAAGATGAATATAATATTTAAATCTAAGACATTAAACAATAAAAATCCTCAAAGAACGTATGGGAAAAACACTTGAAAATGTCGGTCTGGAGAAGGATTTTATGAAGAAGACTTCTGTGGCAATTGCAATAACAACAATAATAAACAAATGGGACTTAATTAAACGGAAAAGCTTCTGTACAGCTAAGGAAACAAGAACGAAAGCGAACAGACAACCTTCAGGATGGGAAAATGTCTTTGGATATTAGGAATCAGACAAAAGTTTAATAAATAAGATCTATAGAGAACAACAGAAAAAGACCCAACAATCCCACATATTACTGGGCAAGAGACATGAACCTTCTCTGAAGAAGATGAATGGCTAACAAACATATGAAAAAATGCTCATCGTCCCTAATCATCAGAGAAATGAGAATCAAAACTACCTTGAGATATTACCTAATCCCAGTGAGATTAGGCCCACATCACAAAGTCTCAAAGCTACAGATGCTGGTATGGATGTGGAGAGAAGAGAACACTTTTCCACTTCTGGTGGGACTGCAAACTAATACAACCTTTTTTGAAGGAATATAGAGAATCCTCAAAGAACTCAAATTAGACCTCCCTTTTAATCCTGCAATTCCATTACTAGGCATCTACCCAGAGGGGAAAAAAGATCCTTTTATCATAGAAACATTTTCACTAGACTGTTTATTGCAGCTCAATTTACAATCACCAGAATGTGGTGTGGAAACAGCCTAAATGCCCACCAACCCAGGAATGGATTAACCTGGGTATATATATATATATACCATGGAATACTATTCAGCCACTAAAAAAGGTAGAGACTCTACTTTTCTTTCAGCCCTCACATTAGTAGCTGATGTCTGCAGTTGCAACCCCCTTTTAAGCCTTAAAAGGTTTAAGGTTGGCCCTTCTGGTAGTTAATCACTTTTTATGTAGTAAACTACTCTTTCTTTCTTTTTTTTTTTACATATACATGTGTTTATTGGGTTTCCGCTTTTTGCCTTCACAGAATTAAAAAGGCTTAAAATTTAATAACAATAACAATGTTTAAGATAAGGACTAAAAACAAAAACCTCATAAAGAATAAATGAACATAAATACATTCAGAAAAGAAAACAGATGATTACTGCATCAAAATATTAAGCAATATTAATAATAATAATGCAAAGAAAGTAACATTCACATTGTCAAATAAGAGTATGTATATTATAGAATGCTTTAACTCTGAGGCTCAGTATGAATTCATCAGTTAACTTCTTATTTTTTTCCAAAGTCACAAAGAAATAGATAACTAAGATTATATAAATAGAAGTCAAAGATAGTTTCAAAAACAGATCATGCCAAATCTTATAGACAATAGAAAAAGAAGGAGTACTTCAAAATCATTCTACTTAATCTGGATACACTTGGTATCAAAATTGGAGAAAATATATTGTTATAAAGGGAAATTACAAACATATTTCACTTATAAATGAGGATACAAGATCCTAAACAAAATATTGACAAGTTGAATTAAAAATTAATGTTTAAGTAATGTACTTCGGTCAAAATTGATTTATGTGAGAATTAGTCACTATTTTTTCCTTTTTTTTTTTTTTTTTTTTTGGTTTTCTTTCCCTTACACCCTCCCTCCTTCTCTCTCTGTCTGCTCTCTCCTTCCCCATGCCCCACTGTGTGATTAATTGTCATTAATTGTCCTCATATCAAAGTTGAATACATAGGATTCATGCTTCTCCATTCCTGTGATGTTTCACTAAGAATAATGTTTTCCATCTCCATCCACATTAGTACAAATGCTACAAAATCTCCATTTTTTGATGGCTGAGTAATATTCCATGGCATACACATACTATAGCTTACCAATCCCTTCCTGGGTTGAAGGACATTTAGGCTGTTTCCACAATTTAGTAATTGTAAATTGGGCTGTGATAAACAGCTTAGTACAAGTGTCTTTATAATAAAAGGTTTTTTTTCTTCTGGATAGATGCCCAGCAATGGGATTGTGGGATCAAACGGGAGGTCTAGGTTGAGTTCTTGGAGCTATCTCCAGATTTCCTTCCAAAAAGGTTGTATTAGTTTACAGTCCCCCCAGCAGTGTAAAAGTCTTCCTTTCTCTCCACATCCATGCCAGCATCTGCAATTTTGAGATTTTGTGATATAGGCCATTCTTGCTGGAGTTAGATGATATCACAGGGTGGTTTTAATTTGCATTTCTGTAATAATTAGGGATGAAGAACATTTTTTCAAGTGTTTACTGGCCATTCATCTGTCATCTTTAGAGAAGATTCTATTCTTCTCTTTTCCCCATTGATGTATGGGATTGTTGGTTTTTTTCTTGTAGATTAATTGAAGTTCTGTATAGATCCTGGTTATTAAACTTTTGTCAGATTCAAAATCTGCAAATGTCACTTCCCATTGGGTAGATTGTCTATGTGCTTTGGTTGTTGTCTCCTCGGCTGTACAGAAGCTTTTCAGTTTAATTAAGTCCCATTTGTTTATTATTGTAGTTGTTGCTATTGCCATGGCAGTCTTCCTCGTAAAGTCTTTTCCCCAGGCCAATATCTTCCAGTGTTTTTCCAATTCTTTCTTTGAGGATTTTTAACATCTTGTGTCTTAAATTTCAGTCCTTTATCCATCTTGAATCAATTTTTGTGAGTGGAGAAAGGTGCACATCCAGTTTCAGTCTTTTACATATGGATATCCAATTCTCCCAGCACCATTTATTGAATAGGGAGCCTTCCCCCCAGTGAACACTCTTGTTTGGTTTATCAAAGATTAGATAGCTGTAAGTTGTTGGTTTCAATTCCAGGTTTTCCATATGATTCCAAGTATCTATGTCTCTATTTTTGTGCCAGTACCATGCTGTCTTGACCACTATGGCTTTGTAATACAGCCTAAAATCTGGTATGGTGATACCCCTGGCTTTGTTTTTATTACTAAGAACTGCCTTCGCTATACGGGGTTTTTTCTGGTTCCATACAAAGCGCAGAATCATTTTTTCCAGGTCTTGAAAGTAAGATGTTGGTATTTTAATAGGGATGGCATTGAATCAGTAAATTGCTCTGGGAAGTATAGACATTTTAACAATGTTGATTCTTCCCAACCATGAGCATGGTATGTTCTTCCATTTGTTAAAGTCCTCTGCTATTTCCTTTCTTAGGGTTTCATAATTTTCTTTAT
>CAUYRH010037119.1:0-43402 GCA_963574655.1 Perodicticus potto | reverse complement strand
TTTTTATTGAATCATAGCTGTGTACAATAATTCAATCATGGGGTACAGTGTGCGGGCTTGGCATACAATCGGAGATATTTTCATCCACCTGGTTAACATACCATTCATGAGATTTTCTCATTTACTATGTGAAAATATTTTAAATGCCTTTATCTGACTTCATTTTTGTTTTTAGCCTCCAGTAAGGATATTTGTTTGCTTCTTGGAGGCACCTGGGGTCCTGAGCAGTCAGGAGAAGAGAAGATTGGAGGTTAAGCTGGTCACTGCGAGGGCTGGTACACTCCTGGCTCATCCTCACAGCACTTTGGAGTCCTACACAAAACACAAGGAGTTTGTTAGGCTCTCTCCGTCAAATATTATCTCCCTACTGCCTAGAGGCTTTCCAAAACTCTGAAGTTAGGAAAATACCCCCAAGGGAAAGGTGTCTGTCCTACTTCTCTGTAGTTCCAACCTTTTTCTAGAGATCAGCTTGGTGATTCTTCCCTACCCTTTTAGCTCTTCGATATTTTCAGATGACTTTTGCTTTCCTTTGTCTCCAGATAACTTTTTCTTTCCTTTGCCGCTCATCTCTCTCTCTCCTTTCCTTCCTCTCTCCTTCCCCTCCTTCTTTCCTTCCACAGTCTCTGCCCTTACATGCTCTGTGCCAGGCCACAGGATGAAGAAGTAGATACAAAGATACAGGGGCTCACAGTTTAGGGGGACAGACATTTAATAGTCAGGTATGTTGTTATATAAGTTAAATCTGTTGGGGTCTCTCCAGTGTACACCTGTCATTGTAATCCAGGGTTGTAATAGGGTAAAAATAAAACGAATAGGGGCAGTGAGGAGGGGATGGCATTCCATCCAAGAACCTTAGGGTAAGTTTTGTGTGCAAAGTCTTAATGCATAAAAGAGAATTTCTAAGTTATATGGAAAAATTTCTCACCTGTAGAAAATCTGATTTCCCAAGAGTGTCCTATAATTGAAACACACCTAAAACACACAAATGTTTTTGTAGTGATCATTTCAGTTTAATGAACGTTGATTGAATTCCAAATGTTTATCAGGAACTGTGCTAGACTCAATTGCTGCCCTGAGGAACCTGCGGTCTTGGAGGTGAGACAAAACCATAAACATAGCTCTCGTTCTCTCTAATTGTTGACAAGACATAGATTTTGTTGTATGGAATTATTCTTCATGGAGAAAGATCGCTCCCTGGGACAAAGATGTTAGGCACTAAAAACCATTCACAGTGGAAAGAAGATAGTTTTATAATGGTTGTTCAGAAACACAGCAAAGTCCTACAGCTCACTTGATGGGACTTGTTTTCATTTTCTTTCAGAGCAGTCTTGTGCATCCTTCTTATGACCAACAGGAAGGAAAAAGATTAAATCTTTTATTTTAAAACGGATTTCATTTAGATGATTTGACGATGGATCTTTTCAAAATATAGAATCTGAGTCATAGGCTGACAAATATATACTTAGCTGTGGACAAACACATGATGTCTTTCCCCTAGGCAGAGGGACTGATTCTGTTGGCCAGACTTCAAGGCCACCGTCAGACCTAGATCAAGAGGTAGAAGAATGAGTTTCCAATTTCAGCCCTGACGTTTCAAGGCCCCTGCATGACACCCTAGTCCCCCACCTGACACATCGGCTCACAGGTAGTAGATGTTCAATAACTGTTGAACTGATGTTCAACATCTCATTTCAACTAATGTTGAACATCTCATTTTTACCCCTGAAAAACGTGGGTAAGCATTGCTGTGAGGATAAATTAAGTGAGGTAATGCTGGTAACAAGGCTTTGTAAATGGTAAAGGGCAATACAGACTGGACAGGATTGACTTATGCCTTGAATCCGTATCCTATTATATTAACTCTAAGATGATTTCCTTATCCCTAAATTGGGTATGAGATTCAAGGTTAAACTGAAGCTGTTTTTTTTTTTTTTCTGCTTGTTTTTGTTTTTCTTTTGAGGGGGTTAATCTTGATGAAGTTCATGGTATTTTTTGATGACAGGATATTGACAGAAATAGGTTACTCTTTAGAGTCAGATGAGAGGAATGGAAAACAAATCATCTTCACCAGCCATGTGAGTGAGGACTAATGAAAAACAAAGGCTGCCTTTTATTCAATGATCATATTTTCTCCCTGAGCCTCACCTAATTGTATTATTGAATGTTCTGGAGCCCTCCTCACTTATTTAACTATTATGATCCTTTACTTATGGGCTCCGAGATATCATTATGGTCTCCTCCCCCTAATGAAATGAGAGGCTTTAACTGAGTTAGCCCATCAACAGTCCCTGATGAAGCCTGACAGATCTCTTTGTGGACCACAGAGACCTGATAACAGCAAGGCCACAGCCACTTTCTTTCTCCACACTCACTTTCCTGAGCTGGATGAGTGATAAGAAACCACGATATCCTAAGAATCAGAATGAAATTAGTGCCAACGATGGGTCTGCCTCCTAGAGATCCATGAAGGATTTAACACTCTTGGAAAATTCCTTGTGTGGACTAAACCGTAGGATTAGTCTTCAGAGTGGGTGGGTGGGGGTGTAGAGGGTCTGATCTGGAGGTAGGCAGAGGGGAGGAGTTCCCCTGGGAGGTGTGTGCAGGTGGCTGCTATACTATGCAGTTGGTGGGGATGAAAGCCCCCTTTCTGAAGGGAAGATCCTGATTTTGGTCACTTACTGGAGTCCCTGGCTGACGTGGTCCCTAATCAGAGTCAGATTCCTAATCTGGCTGCTAAAGCTGATAGATTTCTCAGTCTATGTGGAGAGGGCAAAGTGAGGGGTTGGCACTTAAGAGCATTGGGTGATGGGGTCACAAATGAATTTTAGGGGTAGAAATAGCAAAATTGGGGTAGCTGGAGTGCCCTGGCAGGGAGGTGCTGTCAAGGTGCTGGAGAGTGGCGGAAAGGGTTGTTGAGCCTGCCATCTGGCCTTCTTTCAAAATTCACTCCTTTTCCACAGATGCCAGTGCTTTTCAAGGGTTCATAGAAACAAAAAGAACCTACACTCTTATTGTCGATGATCCTGGTGAAGTGTCCTTCACCTCTGTTGAATCAATATAATCATTCTTCTCTAACAGAATCATGACTTATTTTTACTGAGCATGTTCTATATTCCAGATATTCTGCTAAAGATTTTATATGAATGATTGTTTTTTTTTCATAGGGTGTTTCTCTGTTGCCCAGGCTAGAGTGCAGTGGTGTCATCTTAGCTCACTGCAAACTCAAACTCCTGGGCTCAGAGGATCTTCCAGCCTCAGCCTCCAGAGTAGCAGGGACTTCAGGTGTGTGCCACCATACCCAGCTCAAGCTGGTCACAAACTCCTGGGGTCAAGAAGTCTTCTTGCCTCTGCCTCCTAAAGTGCTAGGATTATAGGCATGAGTCATCATGCCTAGACTGTGTTTTATATTTATTACAATCCTTTTGAGTTAATTACTACTTACAAATAAGGAAATGAGGCTCAGAATGGTCGCTTAACTTGCCCACTCTCACACGTCTCATTTCTACTTGATCCAAGGAAGAAGGGCCATTATTCATTTACTCTTTTATGAATTCTCCTGTGTGCAGGATAGAAATTGCTAGGAGCTCACTACCCTCTTTCTTTCAGACTTAGCTTCATTTCTTTCTAATTTGTTCAGCTAGCCTAAAAGCTCCGTGACATATAGTTAGTAATATTGTTCTGGAAGCCTTCAGAGGAAGAAGTTGCATAGGTTTTCCGGTTAATTTAAGTTTGCCAGAGTGTCAGAGAGTTCCTAAGGCTAACCTAAGACCCTCTTGCTATAATTGAAGACAAGGCCTCATGACAGGTGAAGAACAGGCAGAGCCAGAGGGCAATCATTGCGTACAGCTCATCCTAGAAGGCAGGCAGGTGTTAGGTGGTAGTGAGATGGAGCTACAGGGTCAGAGAATATTGGAGCTAACTGGAAGCATTAAGGTCAAAGACTCTAACTCCCTCACTTGCAGGACAGAAAATAAGTTGAGGGAGAACGAACCCTTTCTACCAATCACTGAGCTATTTTCTAAAAGAGGTAGCGTAGTGGGCTACTTATTTCCAGGGAGACAGAATGCTGTGGTAGAAACAGCTGGAGCTCTGAGGGGAGGCAGGCCAGGATTCACACTCTGGTTCTGCCCTTCTTCGCTGTGGGACTAGGTAGGCTTTGCAATCTTACATATGGAGTTCCTTGGCCTTCTCATCTGTAAAATGGGCCTGATGAATGAATCCGTGGGGCATTGTAGGGACTCAGTTAGTATTATTTCCTTCCCTACCCAAGACCCAATCCTTTTATTGCTTGTATCAGTCTATGTAACAAACCACACCATACTACAGTGGCTTGAAGCAACAATAATAATTTGTAATCTCAGGAATCTGGGGTGGCTCAGTTGGGTGGTTCTGACTTGGAAGTCTCTAATGAGATTGTAGTCTGAGTCAACTGTGGCTCGACTGAGGCTGCAATGTTCAACTTTAAGTCTCACTCTAGTGACTAGCAAATTGGTGCTGGCTGTTGGCTGATGGGGCACCTCAATTCCTGACCACAGGGGCCTCTCCACAGAGCTGCTCGAGTGACCTTATAACATGGCATCTGCATTCCCCTAGAGAAAGTGCCCTGAGAGACCAAGGTGGAATCTTCACTGCCACTTGTGATCTATCCTTGAAATTCACACACTTGGGCCATATTCTATTGGCCACACAGAGCCACCCTTGATTCGCAGAAAGAGGGGACCACACAGGCACAAATACCAGGGATGAGGATCACTGAGGGGGTGACTGACCCACTTTCCCAGGGAGGAGGGTCTCCCTCTGGTTTCACAGCTGTGCCCGAGTGTCATGTCCTCTCTCAACTTCCTGTGTCTTGACTATTGTGTTGGTATTTTTCAACAATCGCCCTTAGATTCTGATGGAAGACAAGGGCTGTACCCCTCATGTGTCTTCTGGATTCTGAGAACACTGTTTATAATTAGCCAAGCAATAATTCCCACTGCTGAGCTAACTCCAAGGCTCATCTGCTTGCTTCTCTGGAGGTTTTTAAATAGACGGAGATGTGTTAATGACATAGTACATTATCTGTCTGTTACCATTTTGGCAGGCAATGTGGAAACAGGACTTTTTAAAGGAGGAGTTAATCAGTGTTAAAGCAGCTCTCGTGGCACAGGCAGGCAATGGATGCCAAAGACTGCCCAGGAAGGTGGGTGTTGAGGAGCACCGGGAGCCTGACATCACACCCTCTGTGTGGCTATTGGGCATGATCTGGGGGCCGTGATGGGTGGGACTGATCTGGGACGCTGCTGGAGCTCTCAGTGCCCTGGCCCAGCTGGGCTCATTACTACTGATATCTTCCCACTTCCTCTTCACTTGGAAAGTATTGAGTCTGTTCCCAAACTCAGCATCCTTCCCAAAGAGGAAGCCTGTGAAGTGTGATATTTGCTTATTTGCTGATGACTTTCAAATCTGTATGTCTCCCCACCGAATCTATTTCCTGAGCTCCAGACTGCTCACTGCTCATTTTCATTTGGATGTCCCACAAGCATGTTGAAAACTGAACTCACAATTTTCTTTTTATCCAAGTTCCTGAATTCTCCTGTGTTTTCCACTTCAGTAAATGGCACTGCCATTCTCCCCATTCCCCATGCCAGAAACCTAAATGGTGTGACATAATGATTAAGAAGGAAGAATACGAGGATTGGAGCTTGAGTGCCTGGCCAGAATCTCAGCTCTGCCATTTATGAGCTGATGGTTGGCGGATTTGCTCTGCTTTCTGTCTCAGTTTCTTCTTTTGTAGAAATGGAGATAATGATAGAAATGATCTTTGAAGAAGGCTGGGAGAATTAAATAAGAAAGTCCATACTTGGCATATAACAAGAGCTCAGTAAATGTCTTTTTTTTTTTTTTTATGGCAGGGGTCAGGTTTGAACCTGCCACCTCTGGTATATGGGACTGGCACACTACTCATTGAGCCACAGGTGGCACCCACTCAGTAAATGTTCTAAGCACCATCAAGTTCTTTGGATTCTATCCCCTAAGTATTTCCTGAATTCATCCACTCCTTTACATTTGCCATCCCAGCCGGGGTCACCATTGTCACTGAGCTGTACATGTGCTACCTGACGGGGATCTCTGCAGCCAGAGAGATATTTCAAGAGACAAACACGTGTGACATCACATCTTTGCTGGGTCCCCTCATCTCCCTGTTCTCAGAATTGGAAACAAATTCCTTTCATGTCCAGAGGGCTCTGCAGGCTTCCACCCTGCCTCCCTCCAGCCTCCGCACACACCCTCTCCTCTCACTGAGCTGTTTTGGGTTCCTCTGATGAATCACTGCCTCTTACCTTTAGGCCTCACACCTGCTTGTCCCTCTTCAAAGCAAATCTCCCATTAAGCACCTTCAATCTTATTGTTGAGAAAGAAAGAGAAAGACAGACCCAAGTGAAATCAGATAAAGATGGTTCATTCTTCCTTTCAAACTACTCCTGGGCCTTCAGTGCACCAAGGAGGGGAATTGATACTTGGCTCTGAACAGCTATGGATGGAGGATTTCTCAGGTCTCATTTTAGGTTTTCCGGGATGTATCTTGTGACATCTCCAGCCCGGCCCCTTGATCTGCTCTCAGTCCTTCTCAGACTTTAATCTCGGTTAAACATCAGCCCTTTGGGAAGTAAACTGAGACCTGCTGGACTTGACCAGGCTCCCCTCACCTCTTCCCTCTGTCCATAGGCTTTGTTAAGATGACTCTTCAGTTCACAGATCGGGCTCAGCTCTACGTCCTTGGTGTCTGTGTTGAATTAATATATGAATGAGTTGCTACAACTTTTCAAGTCTATGTGCTATGAATATTGAAGGCTGCCTCTTGCTGATATTTCACTCTAATTTCAGAAGTTGGTACATAAATTGAATTCCTAGCTTGCATATGTTTGACACTTCCTTGAAAAAAACAAAAAGATATCCAGAATTCCTTTTGTCACCCAACAAATATTTATCAAGCATTTCTTATGTATTAGGAGATTTTGGAGATGACACAGTCCCAGGCTTCCTGTTGTCTCAGAGTTTTCTTTTTTTCTTCGTTTGTTTTTGGAGACAGAGTCTCACTTTATTACCCTCAGTAGAGTGCTGTGGCATCACAGCTCACAGCAACCTCTAACTCCTGAGCTTAAGTAATTCTCTTGCCTCAGCCTCCCAAGTAGCTGGGACTACAGGTGTCCACCACAACGCCTGGCTATTTTTTGTTGCAGTTTGGCTGGGGCCGGGTTTGAACCCGCCACCCTTTGTATATGGGGCCAGCGCTCTACCTACTGAGCCACAGGCACCGCCCTTGACTCAGAGTTTTCAATCGGGAATTAAAGGTGGCATTGAGTAAACATTTGTTGAGTAAATGAGTAAATGGTGAATAAGTGTATTTAATCTTAATAAAGGCAAAGCCTTTAAATTTTATGATTGTTTAGAGACAACTGCTATTGCACAGTTGCAAACATATCTTCAAATTCATTCATTCATTTATTCATTCAAATTATAGTTATTGAGCATCTGTTATATTTTGAGGATATGAATAATTACTGGGTTTTGGATGGGAGCCATTAACCCCGCCCAACTGTGGAAAAATATTATGGGCCCTTCAAGACCAAATGAAAAGTCAACACAAAAGAGCTATTTGCAATGCAAATGCAAAGTCACCAGTCTTTGTAATAAACAGGCTGAGGAAACAAACTCTGAGTGCTTCTTGGAAGAAGATCAGGTTTCATAGTTTTGATGCATTACAAAGGCAGTGAAAATCTGTGAACTACAAATTTGTTTGTTTTTCTATCTAATGTCAACAGCATCAATTTGTCCTTGGGCAGGTCTGCCGGACCATTGGCTCTTTTTGAAAACCAATCCATTCCTGCTTATATGTCAGTGATTTTTAAGCTATTATGGGACACAGTCCCTTTGGAGAATCTGCTGAAAGCAACCAACCTTCTCCCCAGGAAATTGTAGACTCTTGATGCCTCTAGTGTCGGAAATCTCCTTTTGCATTACTGTTAATCACTGCCTTACTCTCTGCAGGAACCTGGCACAGTTTTCTCAAGGGGCTGAGCTAGAAGCTCATTTGAGAGATCCTCCATTCACCCTGACTCCACCTTACCATAGGTTCCTTCCTCAGTGCTGCTACAGGAGCATTGGGGTGCATGTCCCTCAAGTCCTTGGTGGAGGAAGAATGTCTTCGAATGACATGGTTACATGTCAGCCCACCCTATTTGGTCATTGTCTCAAACAAACCAACCGAATCCTGTCTGGCCCACCCTTCATTCTGGATAGATTCCTAAGAGGAGTCAGGGGTGGGTGAGAGGCCAACAGGCACATTATTGTTTGTTAAAAGCTCTGCTTGCTCTGTACTTGATTTAGGTCTGAGCCCTCCTGATGTGTCTGTCCCTGAAATCCCTAGAAAGTTTCCAGCCTTGCTCAAAATGCATGGTAGCTTCGGTGACATGCTGCTCCCACTAGACACTCGGGCATCTCACTCCAGGTGGGAGAACCTCAGACCACGGCTGGTGAAGAGCTGCTACCAGCTAGACCTGCCAGGGTCAAGGCCAGTGGACACGCCCACCTGGACTGCGCCAGCCCTAGGCTTTTGCAGTTCAGCATTTTCGCTTCCCAGGGTTTGACAAAAACCCTGCTTTTACACTACAAGCCTTGCACGAAACTGGCTCTTTGAAATACATTAGCAGCTGCTGTCACACCCAGCTGGCAGGGAGCCACAGAAGGAAATTAAACTTTGCATTTCCTCAGCCCTCCCCACCTCCTGTTAGCCAATCGATTCTGTGCAGCGTGTGCCTGAGAGTGCTAAATCTCGCCGTTTGCCAGACCGTAGCACTTGGAGTTCTCTGTGAATTCAGAGGCAAGTTGAGCCTCTCTCTGCCAGTTCATTGATGGGCCCTGAGAAGTCTAACACCATTCCATGGAGCAGGATCCCAGCCTGGCCAATGTCTGACCTCCAAGTGGGCCTATGGAGAAATGGAGAAGGGGCATGGTTGCCAACATCCCAATTTGACTTTTCAACAAGGGAGAGGTTATAATTTATAAAAGTCAGGGAAGTGATGATTATCAACAGTTGAAAAAATTGACATGTAAATAATAAATTATGGCCCTATTTGTCCTATGCCAATAAAACCATAGTTTTTCATTAAGAGAGAAAGTCACAGATGTATTAAGTGTCTTCTTATGGACACACCTACAACTACCATGCCCAAGGAACGTGTGTCCCTCTTTTCCCAACCTTTGTACTCCGACTGGCCCAAGTCGGCTAGAGGCCACCATGTCATGGAAGGTCCCTCTTGTCCACTGAGGGAGACAGCAGGCACGCTCATCATGCCTGTAGCCCAAGGCACAGCTCACACCTGTTCATTTGCTCAGCGGACATTTACTGAGTTCTTGGCATGTTCCCAGAATGACTTTTATACTTGAGACTCAAAGATGAAAAACATACGGTCTTTGCCCTCAAGGAGTTTACAGTTAGTGGGGAGACAAAGGATGACTACAGTTTTTGTTGAGAGAAGACGTGGGTTCAAGTGCCAGCTCAGCAGCTGAATGACCTAGGGCAAGTCACATTTCTACTCTGAGCCCCCATTTCCTAATCAATGAAATGGAGGGGAATGAAAACATTCTCAAAGAGGTGGTGAGGATGAAATAAGATATGGCATGTGCGAGGTTTGCAGTACAACGCTGGGTAAATGGGAGTGATCCTGGGCCATCAGGTGAGCAGGGAGTCAGGCTGGCTGACCAGGGTTTTCTGGTTCAGTCATGTCTCTCTGCTAGATCTGATCTTCTGGGATCCGGGGATCCTACAATCAGCACCATAGGGTGGGTGCCTGGGGCACACCACCTGTTTCTCTGCCTGTTGGACTGATGGTTGGGAGGTAAGTCCTTTTATCTGTAGAGCTCACCTACCTCTCCTCCCTGCCAGGGCATCCCTGGGAGGGTCCCACCAGGATGTGGTGTGCTGTCTGCTAAGAGCATTGTCCCTTATTTGTTCATTATTTATAACTTTTATTCCAGAAAATTTCATACATATACTAAAGTGGAGAAAATAGTATAATGAACTCCTATGTACCCACCCCCTAATCAATAGCATACAATCTTGTTTCATACTTAACTCCTCCTGCCTCCTGGGTTATGCTAAAGAAAAGCACTTAATCCCCCCCCATAACTACGATAGACTTATTGCAGCTAATAATTTTTAGAAATTCCTTAATATTATCAAATATTTATTCAAAGTTCATTTTTTGTTTTTATTGAGACGGAGTCTCATTATGTTGCCCTCTGTAGAGTGCTGTGGCGTCACAGCCCACAGCAACCTCAAACTCTTGGGCTTAAGTGATTCTCTTGCCTCAGCCTCCAAAGTAGCTGGGAATACAAGTGCCCGCCACAACGTCTGGTTATTTTTTTTGTTGTTATCGTTGTTTAGCAGGCCAGAGGCTGGGTTTGAACCTGTCAGCCCTGGTGTATGTGGCTGGCGCCCTAACCACTGAGCTACGGGCGCCAAGCCTATTCAGAGTTCATTTTTCCATGATTCTTTTTAGTGGAGTAGATTTCTTAAAGTCAGGATCCAAATAAGGTTCACACAATGTAATTTGTGGGTATTTTGGCACATGCAGTGGCTGATGGGAACAGTCTGGTGGGGAGGAGGCAGTCGTTGATGCAGGAAATCCAGGGGATAATTTCAGGACCAAAGTGCTTTGGTGAATGCGAGGTCCAGGGCACAATTAGAGAAGATGACTTTGGGGAGAAGTGGAGACATTTTTCCAACCTAACAAAGGAGGAGGTATGTGGCTGTAGAGGCAGGCAGGTGTGAGGGTGAGGCATTCTTATCTGATTGTTTCTATTATCTCAATAAAGAGTAATGAGAATAAGAGGCTTGCTCTGTGCTGGGGAGAATCTGAGAATTATGAACTATCTTCTTCACCTGACGGGTAAGGGAAGCAATGACCAGAGAAGAGATTTGCTCAGGGTTCTCAAACTAGTTGCTGGTGGGCTTAGGAGCAGAACCTAGGTATCCCATTTGCACAGCTGTGTCCTTTTCACTAACTCTGACTGTTAATAAACAGGAGGGCATGTGGTTCTCCAGCCTCCCTCCAGGGATGGTGGGCTAATAGGGAGGGTGTGTCCCTGAGGACTGTCATTTATATTTCCATGGTTGGCTTGGGTAAGTCTGGATGTTAAGCAGCATGATTTAAATCCAAAACCTTGGTCAAGAACTTAGAATCACAGATCTCAGACTTCATATGGATCCTGAGATGTCTGCTTGTTGCTAGAATGTCCCCTACAGCTGCGGACCAGTACCAGTCCAGGGCTCATTCACCTGGAACGAGTGAAGTTTCATCTGTATTTACAGCCGTTTCCCATTATTTGCACCACTGTCTGTGTTCCCCTCCTGTCAGATTGTCAGATCAAGGGCGGCATTAGAGTCTCACAGGAGCAGGAACCTTCCTGTAAACTGCATATGTGAGGAATCTGGGTTACACGCTCCTTATGAGAATCTAATGCCCACTCCCCTGTGGAAAAATTTTCTTTCATAGAAATAGTCCCTGGTGCCAAAATGGTTGGTCCCTCAACCCTACAGTATCCTCCAATTCTCCAGTAAGTGGTCGTCCAGCTACTGTTTGATCACGTGTGGTGACTGGGCATGGCCCACCTCTCAGCCTGTGTGCTACTGTAGGACATCTCAATGGCAAGGGAACATCAGGATAGGTTGTATTGGAGTCTGCCGCCCTATAATTTCTGCCCACGGAGCCTAATTCTGCCTCTGGAGCTACACAGTGAGACTCGCCCCTCCTGGCAGCCCTCTAGTGACTTGGAGCTGCCTCTCAGGACCCCTGCTGGTAAGTGACGCTGCTTCTGAGTCCCCAGAAACAATGCCCCTGGAACGGAGGCTTCTGAGTCCCCAGAAACAGAATACCCCCAGAACGGAGGCTTCTGAGTTTTTGCTACACACCGTGTGGATTCTAGCAAATACACTCTGCTGTCTGTTCCGTTTTCTCGTTCTCACAAGTACTTGCCTTTCATTTCAGTGCCCTGGGACCACAATCAAAGCCATCTCTGACACCGGCTCCTCTTCTAGCATCTTGCCTGGTGTGCTCGTGTGTCCCAGGCACACCCCTACTTCTCCCTTCTCTGTCACATAACATGGGGAGCTCCTGAGGACACCCTAGGAGGCGCCTCTTCGCCCACTCACTGCTGGATAATCTGTTAGGCTTAGTGGTGCTCCTCAATGCAGCAGACACAGAGCAGGAATCTTGACTGGAATCCCTGCATCGCTCACTATTCGAATCCTCCCCACGTATCAAGGCTTGACCTCAGGCTCTCCTCCTTGGAGAAATCTTTTAACTTATGCTAACTTCCCCCTTTTTGGAAAGCTTAATCTTCACAGCAGTGGCAAATGGGGGGAGGGGATAGTTGGGTCTCTTCTTGGGGGAGAAATATTTTCTCACGGATATTGTTTAGACTTATGACAATGGTGATAACCGACTTTTAGTGAGCCCATTGTTTCTAAGTCCTGTACGCACGTGGCACCCTCTTACTGTTGCACTGGGATAGGTGGTTGCTCCAGTGCACCCCAGCGTCTTGGGGTGCCGGGGCGCAGCAGCGACCCACGGCTTGCCACTCAGTTTATGTTTGTTTCAGGCGCTTTAGATTCCTTCCCTCGTTGAGGGATAAACCACGGATGGCTGGGATGAGACTTGTCATTTTTATCCGTTCCTTCTGACCCTGCCGCAATCCTGGGCACACAGTTGCTGCTTCACACAAATTACCTAGTTTCAGGAGTGAATCATCAGAGTGGTCCTCTATTCCCAGGAATTTCACAGCAGGTCTGGGATTTTGCTCTTTTTCCTTGAAATCATCCCCCTAGGTGGAGCTCTGAGGAGGAGAGGGAAGGGTGTGTGTGTGTGTGTGTGTGTGTGTGTGTGGTGGGGGCGGGCAGCACCTGCACACCCACTCCTGCTGCGGGAAGAGAAAGGGATGGGCCGTCCTCTGCCAGGCTGGGTCTGCACCCCCCCAGCATCCCCCATATCCTCAAGGGCAGGAATCTGACTTTTGCTCCTCTTCTCTCTTCTTCCTACTCCACACCCCACCTTCCTTTCCTAATTATTTTGACGAGATTTCAAAGAACAGAGCATCCCTTTCCTGACCTCAGCAGTCCATATGATTTCATTTCGATCTGGCTTTGACTGATCTGCTAACCTGTTGTAATTATTTTCCCAAAGCGCCTGCAATCCCAGGGCACACAAGCTAATTATATCTGCAGAGCATGTGCCGAGTGCCCCGGCAGCTTCCGATGGCGCTGGGGCTCTGCAGGCCCTTGTCTGTCGACTGGTTGGAGAGCTCCGAATCCCTCCTTCAGGGTTCCGGCATGTGGCAGGCTTAGTAAGAGCCCCCTCCTTCCGAAGGCTGACTGTGTGAGCAACACTCCATCATTACGAGGAAGCTCTTCTTAGATATTTGCTCCAACCACATGGCAGTTTGTCTGCTACCTGGGAAAGAGGCCACACTGGGAAATAATTTCATTCAGATATTTGTTCGATTC
Source organism: Perodicticus potto (assembly GCA_963574655.1). Taxonomy (NCBI): domain Eukaryota; kingdom Metazoa; phylum Chordata; class Mammalia; order Primates; family Lorisidae; genus Perodicticus; species Perodicticus potto. The sequence continues at coordinate 29,856 of CAUYRH010037119.1, read as the reverse complement.
ATTCCTTCATCAACTCAACATCTTTTGTTCCATGTATTTTGGCCCCCTGATAAGTGCTAGATATTATGACAGACGCTATGTGTCTGATATAAAAACAAATGAGACACGACGTCTACCCTTAGGAACTTTGGTCTAGTTGAGGAAATGATAAGCACATGAAAAAACTGTATGATTGTGAAATAGATAAAATTCTACAGGATTTCAAAGGTAAGGAGTGGAAATTTACTTTTATTATTTTACTTTATTTTTTTTTGCGGTCTTTGGCTGGGGCTGGGTTTGAACCTGCCACCTCCAGCATATGGAGCTGGTGCCCTACTCCTTTGAGCCACAAGGGCTGCCCCAGAAATTTACTTTTAAATGAGGGAACAGGACCTGAAGAATGGGTTTGGTTTGGACGTGGGGAGGAGTAGAAGCCGCCTGTTGTATAAGGGAGTCTGCAGGACTCATCTGAAGGCCAGTCCACAGATACTACTTCCTCAGAGCCAGCTGTGGGGTCTCTCCAGAAAACCTGGCCATCGTCCCTTCTGCCACCCGAAATCTTCACTCCCCCCCTAGAAAGGAGCTGCTGCTCAAGATCAAATTCATCACAGCTCCACTTTCTTCTCTTTTTTCTGGCCCAGCTGACAGAAGCTGAGGAAGTGTCCCCACTTTCATCTCCCAGCTCTGTACTGTTCTCCCCGGCCTCCCCGAGGGCTGGATGGGTCACTGTTACATTTCAGAGATGCTGCCACCACGGACTGGGGGACTGGGGACCTGCCCTCCACTGACCCCGGCCTCTGATTGCCTCCCAGAAACTCTTCCCACCTTGTTTGCGGCTGATCGTCAGTCCCCTCACTCATCTCCACACACTGACTCCTTACAGCCCACGAGGGCCAGCTCCAGAGTTGCCTGGCCTGAGGGACCCAGGAAGGGTCACCACTCCCCTTAGGAAGCCGGTGGACTGTAGCATGTTCCAGTCATCTGCTGTGCTTGTCCCTCTGTGCGGTGCAGACTTGGAGGGCAGGCTCTCTGTGTTTGCCTGCCCGGTGGATACATAGTATTGTTTCTTGGGTGTTTGTTGGCTTCAGGAAGGTGCCTCTGCAATATATGTGGACAATTCTGGAATGAGGGATGGACAAGAGGGAGTTTGCAAATTTTTCTTCAAGTTGTTATGCTATTTTTCTGATGTCACTGCTCTGGCTATATTCTGGCAGGCCAGAGGGCCCTGTGAACAGGCTCAGAAATGGAAAGAGCTTCTGGGAGGTGATGAGGGGCAGGGGTCAATAGTGGCCATAGACCTGGGGGCTGGGAGACCTGGACTCCCATGAGACTCCTCCCTTACTCAGATAGGCAGCCTTGTCAAACCCAAGTCTCAAGAGTCTTCAGGAGAGTGCTGAACTAGATCAGTGTCCTAAAAGAGTGGTCCTCAGACCAGCATTATCAGCCTCACTGAGAACTTGTTGGAAATGCAAATTCTCACACTCTATCCCAGACTTACTGGATCACAAATTTTGGGGGTGGGGGCCCAGCAATCTATGTTGTAACAAGTTGTCTAGGTAGCATGGATACACATGGCAGTCTGAAAACCACTGGACTAGCTCAGTACCCCTTACTGAGACTCATATAAGGGATTTTATTTAAAATGAAGATCCAGCTTGGCACCTGTAGCTCAGTGGTTAGGGCGCTGGCCACATACAGTGGGGCTGGAGGTTCGAATCCAGCCCGGGTCTGCTAAACAACAATGACAACTACAACAAAAATAGCAGGGCATTGTGGTAGGTGCCTGTAGTTCCCAGCTACTTGTGAGGCTGAGGCAAGAGAATTGTTTAAGCCCAAGAGTTGCTGTGAGCTGTGATGCCACAGTACTTTACTGAGGGTGACATAGTGAGAATCTGTCTCAAGAAAAAAAAAAAGAAGATCCTTTGACTCCACCCCAGAGGTTCTGATTTAGAAAGTCAGAGAGAATCTGAGATTCCCAAGGAATCTGCACCTTGAACAGGTGCCCTGAGAGATTCTGAGGTAGGTTACGGATTGTCCTTTCATCATTGCTGCAGAGGTGACCTCTGAGGTTCCCATCACAGGGACAGCCCCCAATTCTGACTCACTGGGAGCTGTTAGTACAATGAGCTGCAGGAAGGCGGGCCTGGGCTGGCGCTTGGCCTGCCTCTGACTGGTCTGGAGAGGCCCTCAGAGGAAACAACTGGACACCACCTGAAGTGGGGCATTCTTTCCCCAAAATAGAAGAGTAGTACCAGGGGGAGGGTGTAGGGCTTCCGCCCCTTTAAACACCCTTGTAATTTGCATTTAAAAATAGAAGCTCATGAATAATTTGTGAGTCATGAGCAAGCCCCTTCAAAATATAGTCATGAATAAAATATCCTGCTTTGCCTCTTCTAATGGCACCAGCCTTTGATGTTTTATTGATGGGTTCCCTTCCCTGAGTGCTAACAAGCTCTGGGTTTAATTCAGGCCCTCCTACCCAGGTCGGTGGGCTTGCCCTTGCTAGGTGGGTGGGCTTTCCTTGCCGTCTCTCTGACTTGCTTATTCGCAAATACGGCATCCTGTTCCAGATCATTCAAAGGGGTGGCCTCAGATCCCTTTGCAACAGGAAGCATAACTACGGGGAGTGGGAAGCCCTGCCCAGGCTCACTGAGAGGTAGGACCTAAGTCACCAGAGCCATTGTTTGCAGCCAGGTGAGTAGCTGGCAATTTAGAGCAATTCTAAGTATGTCTCTCCTTTTATAGTTTCTTCAGAAGTCAGGCACAAAGCAGACATTAAGGAGCTGTAAATAATAATCTCCCGAAGCCTGAGGTGTGCACTCCACCCAGACAGGCTTCTGCCTGTCCTGAGAGGCTCTCGTGGGTGGGAAAGGGTCTCTCTCACCATTGTCCCAAGCTGCCCCTCAAAGGGCAGGTGCATGCTGATAGATCAAAGCCTCCAGTGTAAGAAAACATGGCATTGCCCACTGTGGGTAGGGAATGAGTTTATATATATACATATTTTTTTGGTGCAGGTAGGTGCTGGAAGTGGGGCTTTCTGGGGGTCCTAAAAGGAACCCATGAGTGTGTCATTTGGTCCACACCCAAGAATATAGCCCTGGGCACAGAGGACTTCACTGTTGATCCAGCTTATTTATCCTTCTCCTGCTGATACTTGACTAATGGTTCCTTCCAGCCAGTCAGTATTCTTGTTGCAGGAAGACAAGGCCCAACCGAGAGAAAGAGCACCCAAACACCATGTTTATAAGAGGAAGGGCTTTGTTTACAGGCTGGGAGCTTATGGCATAGAAGAATTCCAAATGGCCTCCTCCCTGACTGGCTTGGTCTTTCCCTTTTTTATTGACAGTCAAAAAGTTCCAAGCCACAGGTACCCCCTTCTCATTGGCCAGTTTGAATCAAGCGGGAGATGCTATTCCAGCCCCTACCGAACTACAGGATTTTGCGTTTACAAATTCCCAAGAGCTGAGTCACCATAGAGAGGACCCGGCAGGTGTATCCTGTGGTCTTCTTGAGAAGACCTGTTCTAGACCTCACCCTTCTCAGGTATCCTCTCTCATTCTAGCATAAGGGTGTTGGTTTGACAGATTTGAGAGTGGGGTGCCGAAATTGTGGGTGTGCGCAGGGAAGGGTTATGGATGTAGGCTTGATTTATGAGATGAGTCAACATGGGAAAGTCACAGGAGGCGAGAAGAGCTAATAGCTGTGTTGATCACATGGTCTGGGAGACAACACAGAATCCGCTATTACTGAGACTGAGGGAGGAGGAAGCAGACACCCCAGAGGGGAAAAGGCAACTGGGAAAATGGGAAGTGTTATTTCCAACCCAGAGGAGGAAGGAGCTGGTTGAATTTTATCTTCATGCCTCTCAGTCAGTATTAAACACAGCATCCTTTCTCTGGAAGCTTCTCCCCAATCTCACCCAGATTCTCCCTGGCCAGGATTTACACTTGAGTCAAGAATGAGGCCCACTATGGGCTGTGCAGTCAGATGGCTGAGATTTCGAGTATAAAACTCTTGCTTACCCGCTGCACGCTCTTGGTTGGTGAATCTTGATTTCCTCGCCTGTAAAACTGACGGTCATTCCACTACCTTGCCCGTTGTCATGAAGATGAACTGAGTGTGAAAGCAGTTGGCCCTCAGGAAACTCAGTAAGTATATATTTTACTGCTTCTTGAAGAGTAAATTCCTAGGGACAGTGTGAATATCAATATAAAACATGAGAAAGGCTAGACATATTCATATGAGAAGTTAAACTTTTTAAAAAATTTGGTCCATACATAAAAACAATTCAAATATGGAAAACAAATACTCTGTAACAGCTAGGTCTGTCTTAGCCATACTCCTCATTCCCATGCCCCTCTCTCAAGAGATAAGTTACTCCCTTCTGTTTGAAGGGCTGTGTTGCAGAACCTCCTTTATTTCATTCTCATCCTTTAATCATCTCAACCTCCAAATTTTTTATGCAGCTTCTCTTGCCTGAGATCCAGTTTTTACAAAAGACATGATTTGAAATGTTTAACACATAAATAAGCATTTCCCACATTTGTTCTACAAAGGATTTGTTTTTCCCACACCCTGGTGCCCCAGACAAATACAGCTGCCTCGCTGGCACCTCAGGTGTGCCGCTGTGCTTCTGTGAGACACTAAGAGGCAGAAGCTGAGTCTGTGACTTCACAAGGTGTGAAAGACAGGTACCCGGCCGGGCCACCACTGCCTCTTCTCAGTCAACTGCCACTTACCCAGTGATTGGCACCTGCATAACAGTCTGTAGTGAGACGGGCATTTGAGAACAAGCCCCCGGACACCCCACGCAGCAAATGCCACAGCTGAAATCTCACTTAGGCAAAAGATAAACAGCCAAAGCCAATAAAAGTGTCCCCTGGGTCCTGAAAAATGATGCTGATGTAGATTCCTTCTGGCGGTTTACCCCGTGGGCACTTAATACCAGTGATAGGATCTCTGGTACTAAGGGCCCACAGGGTAAACCCCAAGAAGGAATGTGCCTCCTGCAAGGTGCTGGATATGACAGGGAGCTGGGCTGTGTCTGGTTGACTCTGGGAAGTCCCTGCACCATTGCAAGCATCTCAAGTCCCAGTCCTATGGGTAATGGGACAAGCTGACTGTTTATAGGGGCTTTATGCCAGGCTTGGCTGTCAGCCCACAGCCCCAGTGGCGAAGGAAGGAACTCCATGTAGGGACTATTTTGCAGCAATGTCGATGCTTTCTGCATGAGGCTGCAGTAACTGCCCTTAAGACATAGGTTCTAGCCTCAGCGGTTCTGGACTCTCATTTCTATTCACTCAACAAACATCTATTCTGAGGTCCTGGGGATATGGTATTATCCTGACCTTAAGGAACTCAGAATAAACACACTGCAGAATAGTCCTGTGAGTACAGAGGCGTGTGTGGACAGATGTGGCGCAGCCCTGCAGCATCAGTTGGGGCGGGGGAGGAGGGGCCATCCCTAGAGGGCAGGGCTTGTGCAGAGGCCTCAGGAGAACAGCATAGCTCCGTCCACGGTCCTTCTGCTCTGAGTGTCCAGTAATTGCTTCTCCTAATTTTTGCTCTTCCCTTCTATAATAAGAGATCTGAAAACCTAGGACCTACTGGATTGAAGTATTTTCCTGGGGACATTGGCTACCCAGCCAGAACATCCTCACTTCTGAGGAAAATCAGTGGGCAGTGTCAGTTTGAACTCGGTTTGTTCTCAGCTGAGTCCCCGGAGAGCTGCATCTTAAAGATAAAGCCACTCAAGCTCCACGGGGACTCTGCATTCCCTCAGCCACGTCCAGCTCCACCCAGCCTCAGGGCCTTTGCACAGCTCACTTTTTCTTCCTGGAAAGCCCCTTCTCTAGATATGTGTATGACTCACCCCCTTCTTTGAAGTCTGTTCATTGCTACCTTCTCAGACCACCTTATTTTAAACTGTCGGTCCACATCCTCATTTCCTTCTTTATTTTCCTTCAGAGCACTTATCACTGACATGACATTTATTTTACTTACTGTTTTTGTTGCCCCCAGCATGCAACTAGAATGATGGCTTCTGAAGGGAGAGTTTTGTTTGCTTTGCTCGTTCTTGAGTCCTCTGCGCCTAGAACTGTCCCTGGCACATAGCAGGCATGCCCTATGTGTTTGCCGAACAGAGAGGTGGATGGGGGGCTGAAGCGGCACTAAAGAGAGGTGCGCGTGGTGGTTGTGGACTTCAGGACAAGTAACTGGGAAGCTCCTCAGCCTGGTCCGTAAGACCCCGTTCCCTTCATTCTAACCACTGTCCTCTTTCCCAGTGGTTCATGTCTGTCTACCAGTCCTGGGTCACAGGGTCACTGGGGCCCTGGGACTGGGAACTACTATTCAAGGGGTGCAAAGGCAAACACCCAATACCCAGAGGTGTTGGTTAAACGAATCTCTGAGGGGCTGCCTCACCACAGGCAGCATTTTCCTAGTGAAACCTGGCAACCAAGGTGTTAAACAGAGATACAAGAATTGCCCTGTTCACAGCTTCCGGCTCCCAGAGGCACTGCAGGAGGATCCTTCCCTGGGGGGACTGAGGCAGTGCTGAGCTGTGTCTGTCCAACTGCTTTGGCAGCAGCCTCCCTGCCCCTGGGATCCCAGTGGGGCGGTTGCTGGCAGCGTGGCCCCACCACTTGGGGATGGCACTGGCCCTCATTCCATCCACCGTGAGCCCCCCGCCCCCCTCCCTGGGGTCCCTGCCACCTTTAAGGGAGGGGCTGTGTGATAGGAGGGTGACAGGGGAAGGCTGAGAGGGAGACACAACAGGGACCAGCTGGGATTAGGTATGGAATTCAGCTCCTTTTCCAAAATGCATTTCCTTGGAAATCAGCCTAGAATTCCCTTAAAACCAGCCTCCTTAGAATTGGCCCAAATGAGGGGATTTTTGGGACCTAGCTGGGCTTCCCAGCAGTCTGAAGGATCCCCGATACAGCTCATCGGCACCCACTTCCCGCAGCAAAGGGAACCTTCGGCTAGAAGGAGCCTTGGGGGGGTGGGGGCTGCTTGTCTGGTGGAGCAGCCTGCAGCTGAGAGGGTGACTCAGAGGATACCTTGGGGCAACTGGGGTGTTTGGAGAGGGGGAAGCATCCCAAAGGAAGTGGTTTTTCTGGGGCACTCCCATTTCTGTGGTGGCTTTAGGCATGGAACTGTAGCCACACAGGAAGTAGGTGACTTGCTGTTATCCCCAAGGAGCCCCCAAGTCCACCATGCCCCAGGGCTCAGAGCCAGGGTTCCATCTCTGGGGCAGGTTCTCAAGAGGGAGCCCCCTACTGCCTGCAGGACTCATCTCTGCTGGAAGCAGAGCAGATGGAGGAGATGCAGAACCCCCAGGAAATGAGTCTGAGTGTCCCTGAGAGGGGAGGGAGAAGGCCCTTTCCCCTGAGAGCTGGGGCCTTTTCTTTGGTTTGGTCGCCTCTCTGTCCCTGAGTTATGAGCTCCCCATCAGTTGAGTGCCCAGAGGAGGGTGTCTCTCTCTGCTGAGCTCAGGGCAAACCATGTGGCTAAGCTAATGGAATTACTTTTTGGACCTCAGCCTTCTCATCTCTAAAATGGCATGACTCCATAATGATAAGTAGGCTTCTTTCCCAGCTCAAAACTCCCAAGCCAGAGCCATGTGGTTCTGGACAAACTAAAGACTGGGAAAGACAACTCAAGCCCCAGGTCTGACATTAATGAGCCAATCCAATCTCTCTGAGTCTGTTGTCTTCATGTATTAACCAGAGCTAATAACACACCCTAAGGCTGTTGATGGGATGGAGGGAAGTGTCATGTGTCAAGACCTTGTGAACTATGAGGCTTTATACAGTTGAAAGTGCACAGGAATCTCTAAATCTGGGAGAGGAGCATGAAAGTCGGGGGACATATAGGGCTTTAAATCTTGGGGAGCTAGGGTCATTTGCTTTTCTCTCAAACTGTTGTTCATCTCTACAAGTGGGTGGCTGACTCGTGGTCACCATTCATTTGACATTGAGGTGATATTTGTGCTTCATTAAACACTCAAGAGCATGGGATACCTGGTTACATCCTGACAACCTTGAAATGTAATAGACACCCTAAGCTCTCCTATTTCCACTGAGGGGCACTGCTCCTCCAGGGAAGGGGCTAGAAGTGGTATTTTAGGAGTTATTTTAGCCATCAGTTTAATATCTTGGAATTTATAAGAAAGCGGTAGAATCAACTCAGAATTGCCCAGGGAAAAACTCTGCAGCCTGCTGTATTTGTCACTGCCTTGTGGATACCTCTATTTGGGAGGGCACAGGGATATCATTAACTTAAAAAACTCAAAATTTTTCTCCACCATGTATACCATTTTTTTTTTTTAGCTCTCTCAGAACCTTAACCTTAAGGATCTCAACAGCTTCACTTGGAGCCCGTGGGTTTCTCTCTCTTTCCTCAGTAAAAGAAAATTATCGGTTCTCATTATCTTCAATGCAAATGATCTTACAAGAGTGATCAACTGCTACACCACACACTTGGCTCTGGGGCTGAAAAACAAGTTCCAGAATTTGAGCAATAGCTTTAGACTATCTTGTATCTAGATCTGGCTGGGGATATGAATGTTTGGTTTGGAAAATGTGATCATCCCCATATCCTTTATGTTTACTCCTAAAGTTCTTTCTTTCATCTACTATCTTGGTTCATTCTTTATCCTTTTCCCTGAAAATAAGACTCACTCACTTCCTTCTGAACCAGGGAGGATGGTTTTTATCGAACTTCCATTGGAATCTTGAACTTCAGAGGCAGGGACACTTTGGGACATTCCCTAAGCCGAGAGGGTGGGTGGGAAGGTTACTTGTCTTTCCTTGTTGTTCGAAAGTCTCCCACCCAGACCATGTGGAGAACAGAGCCAACCACATTTGCCGGCTCTCTGGTGTGCTTTACTTTTACTTTCATAGATTTTTTTTTGTTTGTTTTTGCAATTTTTGACTGGGGCCAAGTTTGAACCCAGCACCTCCAAAGACACTTTTTTTCTTGCAGTTTTTGGCTTGGGGCTGGGTTTGAACCCACCACCTCCAGCATAGGGGGCTGGCACCCTACTCCTTTGAGCCACAGGCATAACCCCATAGATTTTTTTTTAAGGGCTAAAAAAGCACAAGGATTATGCATTTAGTGTACAGAACCTTTCAGAAAGTAAAGTATGCCTTTCATTTTACAGTTTGTATCTTTAAAGTCTCCCAGAAGCAAAATTCAGTCTTTTTTACCAGCTTAGATGGATGGGCTCAGGCCCAGCTGTCTTGGAGGCCAATGTGACACTTTCTTTCTGTTCACTGGTGGATGTTCTTCAATGAATGGGATAACAAGGAGGAAGCAGAGACCTGGAATAGGACAATAAACCCACCTGGTTGTTCATAGCCACACCTACACCCTTGGGATCTGCTTCAATAACGGCTATTTTGGGCTGTGCACACAGATTGCTTGGAGGCTCTTGGCAAGGCCACGCCTCAGTGCCTCTTCATTCCATTTGGAGTAATTATGCACACGCTTTCAGAGAACACCTTAGAAGTGGGCTTGCTTTGAATCCACTTGAATCAGATAATTAGTTTATAGACAGAAAATATATACTGTTTTAATTTTTCCAATTTGAGTAAGGATTGCTTTGGGAGTTGTGTGCAGCATGTTATAAAAATAACTCCTTTTAATTATATTTATTTACTTAATGAAAGTACTTACTTATCACACAGACAGTAGGTAAGTGGTGTTTTGAGACAGCTTGCAGAGTTACCCAAAAGCCTCACATTTGTACTGTTCCTCATGATTTATAATGTCATTTTGCATATAGTTTTCTCTTGTGTTTGCAGGCAAGTTTTCGAGGTTTTTGTACACCCAGTAAGAGGCAAAGATGGGTCCCAGTTTTAGATCTTTTGGCTTCATATTTGATGCTTTTTACAAGTGAATTGAGAAAATCACACGATGAAGCCAAAAGAGCCGTACTAGGATCCTCCGATGCTTAGTGGTTGTGTGAACTTGGGAAAGTCACTTTACTTTTCACAGGGACCGTAAGGGAAATCTCCACGGATTGCTGTAAAGATAGGAGACAATATGACTGATTCTGCTTTGAAGTGTTTAAAGTGTAGTTCTGAAGTTTTCAATGGAACAGAATGCCCATTAATGCAGCAATTAAAGGACATGCCTGGAGAGGCCAACATTACTGTCATATTTAGTAAATGTAATCGACAGCTGCTTCTTAGAATAGCTCAGACAGAAAATCACCTGGAAGCAACTGTCCCAGCCCTCTTGGTACCCCCATCTGTTCTTTTGTTCTCCTCCTAGAGTACTTCTCACAGCCTGTCACACACAATTTCCTTGCTTACTATGTCGAATGTCTATCTTGCCTCCCACTGCAATGGAAGTTTCAGGAGGGATGAATTTTTGTCTGTTTGGCTTGTCGAGGAATTGCTAGTATTTAGACTAGTCAGGCACGTGGCACTCACTTAATAAGTACTTGCTGAAATAATAGATTCTTTCACTCTGAAGATCACACCAGTGGTCACCTTTACATAAGCAAATAAATGTAGGGTTTCAGGGAGAAGGATGTGGCTGGCATGGAAGAAGTGGATTAACTTGCAGAGGGAGCCTGGGGTTTCTGAAAGGCAAGGAACGATAGCTCTTCTCCCTCAAGGTTTAAAATCAGAATGCCAACTGGGCTCTCCAAGGGGACCAAGACCAGAGCTCGGATTCTAGGAAAAGTGGCAAGGTCACTGATTTGGAGAGGAGAGGGGTTTAGGTTGTTGACTGTGCATAATGAAGAGGCTCAGTGATTTTCAATTTTTGAGGGATTTAGTTTCAGTACAACTGATTCTATGGGGGTCTTTAGTCCCAGCCCCTGGGCATCGTGGTGTTTTGAGAACAATGAGTGGGCAGACAATGATACCCAAAGCCGTGCCAAGGTGCCAATGTGTGTCCTGAGCTTCCTGGCTGCCATGGACTGGCACGTCCCCTCCGTCAGTGTGCAGGGAACACAAGAACAGGTTAGCGTGACCATGTTTTTTCCGACTTGGTGTTTTGACTTTCTTGGAACTGAGTTTAGGACCCAGCGTGTTTGAGCAATTGGAGGTAAACAGACCAGGGAAACCTCAAGCAGGGATTACTGTGCTCTCTGCCGATAGGATAGGAGAGAGTTCAAGCAATTAATTCCAAAAATAAAAGGAATGTGACCACATTTTTAGCCCCTGTTGATTAGGCAGGCTACGCCATTTCTTCACGTTGGTAACGATAGATAAATACCATGGTTTTGTTTGACTAGTCTATCTTTGTTCCCTTCAGCGTCTTCTTTAAATATATGGCAGTTTGGTTTTTTTAAAAGTCAAACACATCTTTGTTCCCTTTTCCAAATCATTAACATGGAACTTTACAGTTTTTTTTTTTTTTTAAGGTGAGAAAGAAATACCACTTTATATTTTCAGTTTGTCTCAACTGTCAGCGTGTCCTACCGGCCTCATCAGGCGCTCGAGCTGTGTGCACAAGCACATATGGACTGCAGCGCGCTCAGCAATCGCCAGTTCATTGTTTATTTCTTGAAATGAATGAACAAGTGCAAGGTTGTTTTTTCCAGAGAGATCGTGCTCCCTGATAGAGAAGATGCAGGAACCCCCTTTTCTAGAATGTATCCAGGAATCAGCTTCCTACAGAGTTGAGCATGTGGGGAGTGTTCATCTTAGGTTACAAATAGGCATATTTAACCCCGTACCTCTTGAGGGAGGGGGTGAGGGATGAAAAAGTATCTATGGAGTACAATGTGCAGTACTTGGGTGCAGTAAAAGCCTGGGCTTCGCCACTATTCAATATATCCACATAATGGAATTCAACTTGTACCCCCCAAATCTATTAAAATTTTAAAATGGGAAAAAGAAAATACCTCCTCACTCCATGACATGCATGATAGAGGTGTTTTTCTTATTTTTTTTTTTTCCAAGAGTGGAAACTGCTATTTACTACTTTTCATTTCAGTATCTGGGTCTCCTTTTTGCTGTTCCTCTTTTGACTGATGGGTGAGTGTGTGTGTGCACACATGTGCATGCATGAGAGAGGGGAGAGAGAGAGTACAAGAGAAAATGAATATGAATTAGAGATTCTCAGCTCTCTTAAAACCGCGGGCCCCGCAGAAGGGTCACATCTCTTGTGGAAAATAGCCACGACAGATTTAAATAAAAGGGCAGTAGGGAGAACAGCTGTTAGCTAGATGACATCCAGCACTCACGGCAGGGTGAGGACACAGGCAGGGGTGGGGCAGGGGGAGGGCTCTGATGGGTTGGGGCTGGCAGAGCTGGGGTCTTGGGTTCCTTCCCACCTCCACAGAGTTCTCAGAATCCAAGTACACATCCAAGACCTCCCTCCCAACCCTACCCTCCCAACTCATGTGTAGAAGGGGTCCAACTATTTAGAAATGCAACTTTCAGGAAGAAAAATCAACATTCCAGAAACTTTTAAGAACTCAGACTCTTCGAAATAACTAACCTGTGTTGGTCAGGTCCTAGGTGGTAAATGCTAAGCTAAAGGAAAATCATTTAGCAAAAGCAAACAAAAACTGTCAAGAGTGCTCTAGGAAGAAATGGTAGTGGGCAAGTATGGAGGGAAAAGCATTTTGTAGCAACAAGTCATAGACCAGGACAGTGGTCTGGTCCTCCCAATTCATATGTTGGAATCCTAACCCCCATGGTGATGGTATTAGGAGGTGGGGCCTCGGAGAGGTGGTTAGGTCATAAGGGTCATGAGGATGGAGTCCCTGAGAATGGGATTAGTGCTCTTAGGAAAGAGACCCAAGGGAACTCATGTGCCCTTTCCACATTGTGAGGTCCCAGCAAGAAGACAGCTATCCGTGAACTAGTAAGCAGGTTCTTACTAGATGCCGAATTTGCTTGATCTTGGATTTTCCAGCTTCCATAACTGTGAGAAATGAGTTTCTGCTGTTTATAAGGTAACCAGCTTATGGTATTTTGTTATAGCAGCCTTAACTGACAAGACAGAAGTTTATCACTAGGGAGAAGCTTTTCTTTTCCTTATGGTTGTTCATGTTTTTTCTCATCTGAACATTGTCCTCTGGACCATATCTGATTGCAACATTCTGCCTTATCCTGCCAGGGCTTTCCTGACTGGGCAGGATTCCTACATCTGCCCTCTATGTACCCCCTAGCTAGCTTGTTCCTGGAGCCTTCCCCAGGTTTTGCAGGAAACAGGATACTGCATCTTTAAAGGACCAAATTAAAGAGAAAACATATTTTGTTGTTGTTGTTCAATACATACTGTATTTAACTTTTTTTTAATCCCAGAGAAGTGAAATGCAACATCTGTTTGAGTTTATGTAACATCCAAAGACTGACGACTCAGAATTTCCTAATTAAAGTCATTTTTAAGGCACTCTGCAGAGCCAGCTTTCGTCTCTTCCTTCGTTGGGTTTTTCTCTGAACTGTAGCAGAATACCTGGGTTCTCTTTCTTCAAAGTGATACACACATGCTCATGCTCTTAACCTGCTCTTCTGTTCTCGACGACACCAAAAGACAGCACAATTCCGAGGGGAAACAGTAAAGGAAGGAAATACACTGTGGGGGGGGCAGTTAAAGGGGAAAGCAGAGAGGACACTACCAGTAAATTAACTGATATGGTCGTAGCAGAAGGGAAATTAAACCGGGTGGGGTGGGCCAGATGGCTGGCGGCCGCTGAAAAAATAGGCTACATTTCCCAGTGAGGTTTGAATTAATTTAGCTGGTTCTATGTTTTTTTTTTTTTTTTTCATCTTTAAAGAGAGGGCCAATGTAAAGGAGGTGTGTGACAGTAATGGAAGATGTACGTAGGTAAGTGTGCTTGCTCGTGCTCATGCACGTAGGAAGGGCCGATCTTAGAGATAGGCATAACCGGGGGCTCTAAAATGCCCTCCCGATAAAAAGTAATCTCCCTCACTGGCCCACTTCTGTGCCTGAAATTCCCACCATTAAAGCCACTCCTTCAGATTAAGGCATTATCTATAGCCCCTGTTAAAATGTAAAATGTCACCTACGAAGGGTAACATTTGACTCTTTAGCACCCACTGACTGAACTGTCACCTATCAGAGAGTAGGACCCTGAGAGATGGGACGGGGGCAGGGATGTTCTGGGGAGAGAAGGCTTGTGGTATGGAATGCGGGGGTGGGGCAATGGCTGGGCAGCTGAGCAGAATGTGTGAAGTAGTATTTGCCCTGGGAAGTTACTGAGATGGGGGAGATGAGGGAGCAAATTGAACACTTCCCACATCACAGGTTTCCGTAGGGATGTGTGTGTGTGTATGCATGTGTGTAGCGTGTCTAACAGTTTGCACCTATTACAATATTCTGTGCACATACCTAATAAGGAATTCACTCGGGCCCATGATGACCGCAGTACAGCGCAAGTCCATTGAGTGAAAGACAATGAAAGTCCTTAGTTGTCTTCATATAAATGCAACTACCTGTAGAGTGAAGCCTGCCATCTCCATAGATCCAGGTGGGTGAAGACTGGCATCTCCATAGATCTAGATGTTCTGTATGTAGGTAGCGGATGCACATGGACACACACATTAACTCACATCCAGCCGCGGAAATCTCCGAAGTGTCAAGGATGAGATGTCTCTGCTCAGCTATCTAGGATTTGAATGCACAGTGGCTGCTGCAAGGTTTTTGGAGAAAGGACTGGCTTTTGAGCAATGTGACCCAGTAGGCCCTCCTTCAACTCAGGTGGCTCTGCAGAAATGGCCAAGGCTTGGGTCATATAGACTGGCGTAGGCATTGCCATCAGTATTGGGACTTGGAGACCAGAATGTTATCAGAGTGTCCTTTAAACTTTTGGAGTTTGTGAAACTGGAGGAGGTGGACAGAAAATCTGGCAGGGAATAGGTTTCTCCACCAAGTAAAGCTGAGAATTGTCTAGGAGCAGCCCCTGGGGTTGATGCAGGTGACAGTCTCAGGGTATGATTCATGGGACTGACACCCCTCCAGGGATCTGCTCAGGTGGGTTGAGCTGATGGGGAAGGTTCAGTTGAGGAGGGGCTGGGGGAGTGAGAAGACGACCCCAGAGGAAGTGTGACAACTAAAGGATGAAGGGATCTGGGTGGTGGGGAGGGAGGATGCTAGAATTATTTCTCAGCCTTATTTTCATATTAGAATCATCTGGGTAATTAAAAACAAAAACAAAAACAAAAACGATGTCTGCGCTCTACCCTTGAAGATTCTACTGTAGTTGGTTTGGGTAGAGGACCAGGAATGGATATTTTTAAGCTCTTCAGATGATTCTGATGTGCCTCTTGTGCTAAGAATACAGCATCTGATCAGAAGGAGAAATTTTGCTTCGGATGGTCAGGCTGCAGCCTGCTGGCCAATCTCCACCTGAGTAAGGAGGAAAGGGAAGGGGTGGCACGAGGGTGTGGGTGGGGCAGGATTCTGACCGCTTCTGTCTGGATAGTCGAGCCTCTACTGATCTGGGTGGCTGTACAGCCTCACTGGCTGGTGGTTTCTGATCCCATTTCTGGTTGAAAATATGGCTGGAGTGGGGGTGTTTGGGCATAGGGAGACAACTGTCCTCTTTTCTTCTGTGGCTTCAATGGGAAATAATTCACTGTGCTCTATGGGGCCCAGAGGACAAATTCTGGGGCTGATGCTTCAAAACTGGATTTTCTGCTATGTAATAAATACATATTTCATAAATAAATAAGTAAGCAGGCCAATAAATAAACCTATAAATAAAACAGTGCACACCAGTTTTGCCCTCTGAGGGTAATTCTACCCTCACTCTACTGATCTGGTGACATTTACTCTGCCCTTGGTCACCTGAAGGCACCTGGCCTGGCTGGGGAGGGGAAACAGGACTGCTTTGGCCCAGGCTCTCCAAGGATTGAAGACCTTCGAGAAACCATAAGAGAGTATTAACACTGGCCACCCATGTGGAGAAAGGAGCAGAAGAGGAGATTCATATTCCCTGTGTTTCCCACCAAAAAGTGCAGGGAGGGAAGGCAGGGAACCAAGGGTAGGCCATGTTAGGTATCTGAAGTCCAAGCTGACCAGCTCTTCATCCCTGGGAAGCTTCACTTGGAGGGTTGGGGATGCAACTTGAGATCTGAACGAACCCCCTTTCCACACATAGGAAGATATGGCAGGCACACCTCCCATTTTGACACGGTTCCCCACATGCCAAGCAGCCAGCCCGGTCAGCCCATGGTGAGTGCCGCATGGCCCATGGAGGAGGGTAAAGAGGTACTGGTCATGGCTGGGAGGATGGCGAGGAGACCGGCAGGATGGCATCTTTTATGGGGAAATCAGCTGTCCAGGGATTCAGCTTCAGGAGCCGCCAGCCATTGCTTATTTTCTCCTCCTCAGTCTCTGCCATGTGGTTCTGCTTGCTGGGATTGCCTTGTCCTACTAGGAGACCTGTATGTGGATATAGAAACATGTAAATAAAGTGGACATTAAGACAGGGATCAAAGAAATGTCATTCCCTGAAAGCAGATGTTCATAATCTAGGCTTCCTACATAAATTTCAAGAGGGAATGACCCCAAAATTTTATGCAAAATTTTTGGTATTTATTTTCATATGCATTTCTCTCTAAAGAACAGTCTGTAACTTTCATATGGTTCTTTAAAAAGATTCAAAAGTAAAAATTATCAAAGAATTTCAGATCATTTATTGAGGCACAAAGGGCTATATGGAAATGGGTGAGAATTCCAGACCCCTATGGCATGGTTCTTAGCATCCAAAGCACAAAGAGATTTACAAGAATCACTGGTCAGAGCCTGATAGCTTACCCGGCACTCCTGTGCATGGAATCATACTCCAACTGTGCTAACTTTTACTTCTTGAACATGCATTTTTATTCACCAACCTGAAGTTGTCAATTTTTTCTCTAAAAAGAAATCTTGTTGCCACTATTTTTTGTGGGTTCTTGTCTATGTCGCATTGTGTAAGATTTGTGGCCCTAAAGAAGTAGTGGGTGAACTAAATTTTTTAATTTAAAAAAAAGTATTTTTGAACATAGGAAAGGAGTTGCTTTGAAATAAATCAAGCACTAGGCACTCTCCTCTTTCTCCCCTGGTCATTCTCTTGTTTGGCATCTTTGGATTTTTGATGTATTGTGTTTGCTTATAGGAATGTACTACTGTCATGGAACAAGTTTTTATGATTACAAATTAATTAACATTGCTTTTTTCAGATTTCACGCATAGTTTCAGTTATAGGAAGAAAATGAATTTCAAATCTTACGTAATTGGTCAAGTAAGTTTGTCCCAATTGTTTGAAGTTAGTAGACAACCCCATAATACATACAAACAGGGACTTAACTTAGACAGCCCATAATACATACAAACAGGGACTTAGGCCCATAATACATACAAACAGAGACATAGCTTAGACGCCATTCTAGAAAATGTTTCTGTGTATGTTCTGGTCTCTGGAATAGCTGCCATGATCTTTGGATGTTAATAAACATCACTTCCCCTTTCTGCAGTAATGACATTAGTCTGAAGTGGTCAGCACTAGGCCCTTGATACTTTGCATGTCACAGATTGACAGACATGACAGGGACAAGGGAACAAGTTGGGTACGATGTGGGTGTGCAGAGGCCTTGAGACAGCCAGAGTCTGCCTGCCGCAAAAGTCACGTCACCATAATGACTGCTTTATATGATCGTTATTTCATCACTATGTTATTTATATGACATTAATTCTATTATATTTGCTATACAATAAGGATACCTTTGGGTGGTTCTCAACCTTCCTAATGCCACAGTGTACTTTCATTGTTAAAAAGGGTTGCGACCCACAGGTTGAGAACCGCTGGGTTAGCATATTTTCTTTAAAATAAAACATTTTATTAATAACTGCATGGCTGCATTTTTGTCTCCCAGTGTTCCCCAATGCAAGGCATGAACCAAGAGGCCTCAATGTGCTCTCACAAGCCTAAAGACTCCGAGGGGGTGAATACGGCGCTGAGAATCAGCTTTCTTCCTGTTTCACAAATGGACAAGTGAAGAGCCCAAAGGTGGCTTACATTGGACTGGCATAAGGCCAAAACTGGGCCTCAGGACCCTCAGGTCCCCCTGGTCCATGAGGCCACCCTGTGAAAATGAACACTGCACTGCTGTAGAGAACTGGCTTGGGGATGTCTACTTCTTTACTCAAGATGAAAAGACAAGATTGTTTTTGGTTGCAGAAAGTTTGGAATCCAAATGAGTTTAGAGCTGTTTATTCTTTCACGACAAATACCCTATGTCCCTTCTGATGAATGTGCCCATAGAACGCAGCTCTTGGGAGTAGGTGCTTTCTTGCTATTTCAGAAGAGCCCTAAAATTCTTTAGGTGAGACAATAGATGAGTCGTTAGTTCCCTGATGTGTGTGTGCACGCGCGTGTGCACACACAGAGAGGTAGGTGGGGCTGCTCCCGGTCCCTGTGCATCTGATATGCATATGTAGAGTCTTTCTTTCTTTCCTAATTAATTAGAAGTAATAGCTTTGCATAGTTTCTGGCATGTGAGGGAGCGAAGTGGGAAATAATTTAATTGGCTGTCTTGCTTTCAAAGCCCAGTTTAATGAAATAGTTCTCAGCCTGAAGTGCATGTATTATCTTTCCTGTTATTTTTCCAATTAACATTTCATTGGCTCACACCTGTGTGGCATATTCTAATTGGTTTGAAGGGTGGGGTGACGGGAGCAGATGGAGACAGCCAGCTGTTTCTTCCGTCCCTAGTGCCTTTTCCGCGTGGATGTGGCTGCAGGTTTCCCCCAGTGCCTTTGCTGGGAAGGGCTCAAAGTGCTTGACAGAAGTCCTGCCCTGTCACTGTTCCCGCCCTCTAGACTGGCTGAAGGGCTGCACAAAACAACCAAGGGGGCACTTTCCCAGATTCTGGGCCTCCCTGTGATGTCTGACCCCAGGGGAGATGAGTGGTTCCCAAAGATTCCTGCGATGATCGTGTTCCAGGGCACTGACCGCTTAGCCTGGTAGGAAGGAGGTGCTCACTGGGAAGACTTTCAATACAATAAGGATTTGGGGTGGAGGGGGCACCGCAATGCTTCCCGGTTCCTCTTTTCTTGCAAAGAAAGCAGTGGGTTGGAGGGAGGCAGGTGTGAAGTGGGGTTGGATGGGGCAAGGTGGGTGCCTAGGGCGAAGATTGAAGGAGGCTCAAGAACACAGGGTTGGTGTGTGCACATGAGAGTGAGGGCCTTCTTTCCTTTTCCTTGTTTTTTTTTTTGGAGACAGGGTCTCACTTTGTTGCCCTGGCTAGAGTGCTGTGGTGTCATCCTATCTCATAGCAACCTCAAACTCCTCCTACCTCAGCCTCTTGAGTAGCTGGAATTACAGGTACATACCACCACACCTGGCTAATTTTTTTCTACTTTTAGTAGAGACAGAGTCTCACTCTGGCTCAGGCTGGTCTCGAACTCCTGACGTCAAGCAATCCTTCCACCATGGCCTCCCAGGGTGCTAGGATTACAGGTGTGAGCCACTGTGCCTGGCCTTAGTGAGCACCTTCTTACATTTTGCACCCTGGTGGTTGCTTGGCTCTCCTAGGCCCAGTCCGGGCATGAAGTGAGGTATCCTGTCCTTTCTACCTCCTGCCTGCGCCCACCCAGCAATGCTGGCCCTCAGCCAGCTAGAGACCAGCCCACGACCAGCAATCTCATCCTCCAAATACTTGGTGGCATTGTCCAGGCCCTGGGTCATGCTGTGTATCTGCCCTCTTCCTCATCGCTGATTCTAGCACCTGTGTTCCCTTCCTCTGGGCATTTCTGACGTAGCACTTAGCTGTTTGAAGGGTCAACCCATGTTTCTTGGGTAGGCTAGGACAAATGTGGGCCTGAAGGCCGTGGAGGGGCTCCTGTGCTTGACCACATGGTCTGCGGCCCACATCTGTCCTGGTGAGAAGAGCTGTTTAAGTTCTCTCAGGGGTCACTGCCAGGCCCAGCAGGAAGAAAGGCACAGGTTAGGATATGGGGATAGGAAGGCCTTGGGGAGCAGTCCTGAGGCAAATTGTGTGGCTGGTCCAGGTGGGGCCATGGAGAATGGGGCCACTGAGGCAAGTGCAGAGAGAGAGAGAGAGAGAGAGAGAGAGAAGCCATCACCAAATACCCAGTTTGGTAAGACAGCCCATGGCTCTGGAGGAGGGGAAGAAGTATTTTATTTGTACCTGCATGATGAAATCTGGGATGTCATGCCCAAATTGTGGGGTCCTAGCCAAGACCTGGGGAGTTAAAAACTAGGTAAAGACAAATAGGCCAGCCGAGACCCACAGGCAGGTTTCAATAGTCATGTCTTTTTGTCTGTCATCTCTGGCCTTAGCCCATGACAGGTAAAATGTAGCCGTTCCTGGCTGGATTTTCTAGTCAGCTTGAACGAGGCAAATTGTGCTGGGATTTAAATTCTGGCCCAGAAGTGACATTCCACCTCCTTTCCTTTTCAAAAGGCCTCTGAGAGTTCCAGCTACACATTCTTTCCAGAGCTGCTTCCTGTATGGTTCTGCAGCCTCCTGCCCTGACCTCCCTGAACAAGCAAGGTGGCTACAGGAGCCCAGGGCCCACCACTCTCCACCAGGCCTCACTTGGCAGAAAGAGTAGTTTTCCTGAGATGTTGGCTGGGGCTGCATTGGTGTCTCAGTTAACAGAGGAGGAAACTGAGGCGCAGAAGTTACATGATTTGCTCAAGTCCAGTTTACCTGGCTGGGTCCAGAAGATCTTACGTCATGCTCAGTTCCTGGGCTCTGGCCTCCTTCCTTGGAGTGCCCAAGTGGGCCTCCCTTCTATTGTGTGAGAGGGGAGGAATCATCTCAACCCAGACTCCTCTGTACCACTCATTGTTTTCCTAAAAATGTATCCAGAGATCACTCAGGGCAGCCCTGGAAGTTGTCCCTCTCTTAACCCTGCCTGAGCGACCACAGTGGCTGGACAAGCACAGGAGGGTGTTTGCCTTTAACAGTGGAAAGAATGTTCTGTGAGAATGGAGAGAAGCTCACGTCCTTAGAGCACCAGGGAATGACAGTGAACTTGAAAAGTCACTTGAGCCTTTTGCCTCAAATTCCTTATCTATAAAATGGGGATATGATGGCAAACTTACAGTACTGTTGAGGATAAAAGGACAAAATATTTGTGTCTATGCTACATAATATGCTCATTGAATGTGAGTAGTTATTAATAATGAAAATGATCACAGAAGGACCAGGAGGCCACTACTAAGATTTCCCATCTCGAACCGAGATGCATTTCACTCTACACAGAGGAAGTAAAAGCCTTTTGTAAACTGCAAAGGTTGGTGATGGGATCTGCCATGGGAGGGTGCATGGCTGACCCGGGGTGGGTGGGATGGCACTCCATCTCCCAGACACATTCCTATGGAAGTGTATGGAGTGGCCAAATAACCTTGGCTGTCCTCTGGCCACTGCACTGGCAACTCTTCCGATTGGCCTTCAATAGGCAGATGTCCTACCAAGGAAACTGGAACCAGATGTACTCAGGATCTTAAAAGAAATTAATGGCAATAAGACTCTGGGGTAAAAATATCTGTGTGCACAGAGCTTGCTCACTCTGCTCCCTTTCTATCTAAGGATCATTTAGGCTTAATTATAGAGTTCAGGCATTCATTGGGTTTTTGATTAATTTTCTTTTCAGCTTGAAGAGTGCGTGTGGTGGGTCTCTGTGTGTGTGTGTGTGTGTGTTTACATCTTTCTTTGAAACTCAGTGGGGAGCTGGCTCCAGCAATGTTTAATTGCGCCCTCAGTTCTAACAAGAATGTTCAGTGTGCCAACCGGGCTTGGAAAGCCATTGTTTCTACTGTCTCCACCCCATGGGCTGCTCCTGCCGAGCTGAGGGACAGAGGGTGGCAGGGCCTTACTCAGTTGGGATCTCAGCTGCTTGCATGTATGCTTTCCTCCCCCTTTTCATACGTGTGGTGTTTAAGGGATTCTGAGACCAGGAGGGCAGATTTCCTACTCCGCTAATTACCAGGACTCTCCTGAGTGCCGGCGAGTGACAGCCAGCTTACCCACACTGCAGCCCGTCAGGCATTTTTCTGGGCCAATCTCTCCAAGGATTGCAAGGTTCTCTATGTGAGAAAATGAAGTTTACTCTCTTATTTTAATATGTCCACTCAATAGAGTGCTAGTAGAGACTATATGTCTGTGTGGGTGAAAGTGACTTACTTTCTTCTTTCCTTTTGTGTCTTAGGCAGAAAGGGGTCAGTGTAGCGGGAGGACAGGGAATTTGGAGCCAAAAGGCCCATTTTGGATCCTGGCTCCGTTTGTGTGCCCAAGGTCTCACTGTACTCTCTGTGGATGGGGATAATAATAACAAGAACAAAACAACAACAGTATTATGCTTCTTATATGACTGTCTGGGGATGAGAAAATGCATGTGGAAGCCTTTTACAAAATACATTTCAAGGTTCTTTTATTTTGCTGCTCAGGATTGCTGCTTTGAACATAGTTTTGACCTATGAGATAATAGGACAGAGGGATCTGTAGAGAGGTCTACAGAATGGGAGGCGGATAGGGGACTAGCCGCCAACCTTCCCACATGCTGTGGGTCACAGTAATGACCCAGAAATGTAAAATGCATGCAGCAGAGAGCCCAGATTAAGGGTTCAACAGCAAAGCAGCTGTCACAGATAAAAGGGAATCTGGAGCATTCATTTCTGGGGACATACTAGCAATAAGGATTCCCTCCTGTTCTTTAAATGATGGATCCAACTGCCTCTAGTTTTTAGACTAGTTGGTTTCTGAGGGAATAGTTCAGGTAGAGTGACGATATTAGGGCTGGAGACAAGAAGAGGCTGTGGGTCCCAGGCAAGTGTGACCGTGCTGTAAGGTAACACTTGGCAGACTCAGGGCCTTCTCTTGGCTCTTCTGCTGGTTAGGTATGTGACCTTGAAGAGATGACCTCATTTAACTGGGCCTCAATTTCCTTTGAGATGATGGGCTAAAAGATCTCAAAGGTGATTTGGTTTAAAAATCTAAGACCTGGTGAAATGCTTTTTCATGCACACAGGAATTCAAAACTCTTGTACCACCAAGAAACTCTGTGTGTGTGCATAGAATTCAAATATAGTCCTGAGACTACTCAACTGAAATTCAGTGAAGGCAATGAACGAGCTCCTTTGAACTGATAGCATCTGCCATCAGACCCAGGCACTTTGAGGGGAAAGAAGGCCAGGTAGAAGGATGGAGGTGACCTCAACAGAAATTTCAAGGTACATTCTGTCTTTTAAGACAGCCTTTCATTTGACAATATCCTAAGCTCAAAGGTAATGGTTAACCAATCACAGGAAGAAGAAAGGCCATTTCCTTGTAAAACAAAAATAACTTTTAAATAATTGGCCACAGGGCAGTAGAGCATTCCGACAGGCTGATTTCAGAACTGAGAGACCCAACTGTAGTGGTCACAATAGTCTAAATAATAGTAATCGTGACATATATTTGAATAGTGCTTTTAACTTTTATAAGCACTTTCCCATCTATTTTTCTCATTTTGTCACTAAATAATTTCCCAACCAACTGCCTTAGTGTAGTTCTTTTAAAACTATGAAAAGTGTGATGTTTCAGGGAGAAGTTTAGCTAAGTGTTCTGCACCTTGCTTTATAAATACAGACATGCCCTTGGCAAAATTATTCTATGTGTAAATATAATTGCGTAAGTCATATCTTATTTTAAAAAGCTGGGGGAATTTGAAAACAGAAATCTTGTATAGGATTTTGTAATGTAAATTCTCATTAATCTGTTGTTGTTAATTACAATTTCAGATTTTTAAATATCAAGTTTTCTTAAAGTGGGCCTACATGGGTAAAATTGCAGCTGAAGTATCTACTCCCCTAGAATCCCATATGGGTGGCATCTAATTCAACCCATGGGGGAGACTGCTGTTTCTGATGTCAGCGTGGAAAATAAGCAGCTTTATACTTCAGCCATGGAGCTCTTTGGGGCTACTGGCCTCATAAAAAACAAGGAAGCAGGGAAAGGGACAAAGGAATCCCAATGTAACAGCTGAATTATTTCTAAGTGGAATGTTTCTAGGTCTTCTGGGAGTCGCTGACATGTCATTAATGTGCTGTCATAAATAACTTGCCATCAATAGCTAATCTATAACACAGCAGCTGATGGTTGGGGTGTGAGGTTGATACTACATAATTTGGAGTAAGCCTGTTAGCACTCTTATGTAAATAAGTACTATCCCCTGGGACTAGAACCTGAAATAAATTTAGCTAAACTGCATTTTTAATAAAAGCAATAAACAAGTCCTTCTACTTTTTATCCTCTATCCTCAACTCTGGTAGAGACAGATCTTTGGAGCCAATCACAAGACTGCAATAATTGCTCTGAACCACAACTCTCTCATCTCTGAAATTAGGCTAGCAGGGTCTACTCATCAACTCCACTGAGAGGTTTATACTTAGTTTGCATGGGGGGTTTTGAATAAGAAATCATGTATATAATTTCATGATTTGCATCATGGAGAGTAAAGGGAAAAATTCATTTTGGGGAGAAGGGAAAAGGGTGATTCAATCTAGAAGAGCTAAAAAAGTCATCATCAGGAAGACTAAACACTCTGTAAAAGGCGTTGTATTGGCCTGACTAAAGGAAACCTGGCCTCTCATCTTTACTGGTTGGCTGTCGGCAATACAAACTTGCTTAATGTGAGTAGCTCAGATTTTCATTAACGAGTTGTACAGGTAAGCCTTATGAAGGAAGTACTTTCTCACAGATGCTCAGGAAGTTAAAACCGAGCTTCTGAGAAACATAGCAAAAGTAAACATATATGGATGCACAGTGCTGTGTGCTGTGCATGTACAAAGGCTACCTCTGTAGGCACTGCTGGCAAATCTGCTGGTAATTATGCTACATGCATCCTGCTGTGTGTGTGTGTGCACAAATTTGTGTGCATTCTCTACGTCTAAATAATTCAGAAACGAAAAAGAAAAAGAATAAAAATACTGTTCTTATTTGTTGAAATGTCCTTGAAACCTTACATGGATTCATGGCTTATACAGTTTTTTCTTTCTTTCTTTTTTTTTTTTTGGTAAAGTTAGGGCTGGTGATGGGGTCTTAATAAACATCTGTAAATAAAATCACAGTAGGGGTTTCACTAAAAGCATGGGCAGGGTCCTAAATATCACAGCCACTGCAGAATCCAGCAACTACATATTCGAATGCTGTGATTAAAAATACTCTTGAGTATTAAACTATCTTTTGGGAAAGAGATGGGGTAGTGGGACCAATGAGAATCTGCATTGATTAGTTCACATCAGCACCTTGGACAGTTCTGGGGAGGCTTTACTCCTCAGAATGGTGTAGTTTTCTAGCACCCTGTTCATTCCAGTGAGTTGGTTGAAGATCTGATCACCAACTAATAAATGCATAATAACAACTTATTCCTTCCTCTCCCCACCCCCATTCGTTCACCACCTGACTTTCATTTCACCCGTTCCCCTGGCACCCTCCTCGCAGACAGCAGGGCTGTCTGCCTTACAAACACCTGGTGTGGATGTTTTCACTCCCACTTCTAATTGGTTGGGAAGCAGCATTTGCCACAGGCACTCTTTAATTTCGTTTCCATATCCTGCATCTTGCAGGAAAGAAATGGTCAATTGTTCAGATAAAGGAATCATCCTGGTCAGCTCCAAAATATGGCTACTTGCATGGGAATCACAGCAAGTCTGTCAAATGAGTGATTTCTTTATTCCTAAGAGGAAGAAACTTCCTAAGGATTGTGGTTCTACCACCCAAGGAGCAGCCCTTCTCTTCGTAAGTGGCTGCAAAGGCTGGCAAACCGAGAGGTCTGCTTTGGCTCAGAAATTCAGTTTGGCTCCTGGCACCCCGGCACCTGCACTGTGTGTCTCAGGGGCATGTGCTCCACACAGTCAGGCCAGACTGCTTCTACTTAGGAGGGATCACAACCAGAGGTGGTCCCCGCTTGGGCCTCCACATGAGGACCTGGGCATCGTTGGCATTGGGTTTCACCAGTGCATTAGGGGGGATGGGTTCCATCCGGCTCAGGATCCGGGGCTGCTCCTGCTGAGTCCTGCCCACCAGCCGGGCCCGCTGGCCCAAGAGCTGAAGAGGGTCCACCTCAATGTCCACCCTCATCCTCCACTTGATGGTCTGCAGAATGATCTTCTCCTTGGTGGTGGTGTTCATGGCCACCAGCCAGGTAGTGAAACTTTGGTCCCTCTTGATTCTCGTGAGCAGTGGCACATTGCTGTCACTCACAGGCACCGCCCACGTCACACTGGGGTAGAAGTTGTCATTCATGCTGACGGAGAACCTGGAGATCTTGTTGGTGGGGCCAACCAGGGTGACAGTTTCTGTGGTGTTCCCATACCAAGGGTAGCTCACCCCATCTGAGTCACTGATGGCTTTTACTCTCCCTTCCCTCAAGTCAGGCAGTTCCCAGCTTGACCTGGCAAAGCAGAAGAGATGCACAAGAAAAGAAGAGGCTGAATGAATTTTTCAAAAGCTGGAGAGGTGCCCACCACTTACTAACATAGTCAACTTGGGCAAAATGGGGCATTTGGAGGGGGAACGTAGGTCAAAAAGTTCTATGCTGTACTGTTTCAGGATTAAATGAGAACAAATCAAAACAAAAATAACAAAGCAATACCAAAACAAGTCAAATAAACCCTGGCTGACCCAATTGAGAGCAGGAAGCTCAAAGAGGCAGTTGCAAGATCACAAAGAGGCGTTGAATAGTTGGGATGGCAGTAATCACCATTTAGAGTCATTCTGTTGCAAGTACCACTTTCTTGGGAAAAATGATTATAAGATTTGTTTGTTGGGAAGAGCCGGCTGAAATTTGATGTGCTTGGAAGGAAGTATGTGGAGAGGAGGGCAAAAGGGGGCAAAGTTAAAGGTTCTACTAACTTCTTAGGAAGTCATAGAATTTCTACTCAACAAACAGGGTTGTTTGAATTCTAACCATTAATCAATCTAGTGGTTAGAAAACACAGACATAAAAAATGATAATGCAAGGAGATAATGATCACCTATAGAAGTCACCTGAATGAGGGCAGTCTTATTGCTAAGTCTGATGAACTTGCCATTCTAGCACTTGTCTCCTTTTCCTGGCTGCCTCTGACTGTGTACAGTAGGGGGAACCCGTGTCTTTCCCCTGCCACAGACTGTTGCCAATCGTCATCATCATCACTGTTGTTGTCATCATACCGATACCTATTGAGTGTTCACTCCATTCCAACCACTGCCCTAAGTACTTTACCTCGTCTCAGTTAATGTTCAAAATATTCCACAAGATAAATGAATTTTTATTTCTGTTTTACACATGAAAAGATGGGAAATTAAAGGTGTTAAGGTACATGCCAAGGGTCCCGCAGAAGGTAAGGGGTAAAGCTGGGAGTTGTCTGCCTCTAATACCCATGCTTCTGACCCCTATATCATACCACCTCCCGAAGTGCCCTTATGTGGTGCGGGAGGAAGCCGGAGCCATGGGAAGCTGGACAGGACCCTGGAAGGACAGGAGTTTACTCAGCAAAGCCTGACTATGCATTCTTCATGCTTCCACTCATGGGCCCAGGGATGATGCTTGGTAATTATGCATTAGGATTTAATAAAGAAAGAAATGAGACTGCATTATTCCTTAGCTAAGAGGTGGTGGCCTTGTTTGATACAAAATTGGAGGGACCACACCCATGGTGCATCTTACAAGGGTACATGTGAAATTTACTAGGTGTTGAATATAAATGTCTTAACACAATAACTAAGAAAATGCCATGAAGGCTATGTTAACCAGTTTAATGAAAATATTTCAAATTGTGTGTAGAGCCAGCACATTGTACCCCATGACTGCATTGATGTGCACAGTTATAATTAAAAAAAAAAAAAAAGCAAAGTTCTTTCTCCTATGAAGTGACAGAATATCCTGCTGGGCTTTACACAAGTGGTCTAAGAGAGAGTTGTGCTGTTAAGTTGACGCTGAATATATCTCAGCATCTCTAACTGTCATGTGAGGACCTGGAGACACTAACTGCTGCCTCCTGCTGCCTCCCTTGCCCCTCACTCCCAAGCAGTTACTGGGCTAGTGAGCCCCAGTTTGAAGTGAAGGCTGCCTGTGGAGGAGATGAGCCCACAGGTGCAATAGCCTTTTTCTCTTGTCTCCATGTCCTTGACAACTTCTGGGAGTAACTGTGTACATCATAGTTGGTAGACACTAATCAGGAATTGACCTGATGCAGAAAATCAGAGAGAGCTCAGTTTGCTACATGTGCTATTGTAGCTGGGGTTAGTAGCCCACAGGTAACTCTATAGCCACCTCTTACTACAGAAAAGAGACTGAGTATTGTTTGAGTAGGATATAATCATACAAGGGTCGTAGGTTGGGTGGAGACCCAATTTTCTTATTAGGTTCATCAAATGGCCATTCTGGACTCAGTTGAACACCCTCAGTCAACGGGCAAAGACAATTAATTGTTCGGTCACCATATATGTATCCCATCTTAAATACTGTGCTAACTGTAGCATACTGCCCGAGGAATGTGATTTTGAGCTGATGTGTATCTCTTACAACACTGTCCATTTCAGGACTGGCTGTCTTGCTGGTCAATTCAGTCTCTGGAGACTTTCATGCTCATGTTTTAGCCCCCATCTTCCTGCCCCAAGCCATGTGAACAGACTTGGGTCCAAGATCTATAGGTCAATCCTATAAGACAAACCATAAAACTGACTTTGGTCCCAGGTTTTCTGAAAAACAGATGATACAAAAAGGCAAACTCTTGTATCTGTGTCAAGAGAAGAAAGTGATCCTTTTCTTGGAGGATTCTTTGGAATAGAGAAATAAAACAGGCCTCTTAATCATCACATCAGACCAAAGACATCTGGCCCTGTGTGGCCACTGGGCATAGTGACCCTGGGAGGCTACACATTAGTTCTACCTGCTCTGCCGTCACGTCTGCAAACGCTCTTTTGGAAATCCCTCAGGTTGAGGCATGTTCTCCTCTATGGGCTTGGGACCCCAGGTCTCCATCATTAAGGAGAGGTATGACTTTGGAAATATCCAACATTCATAATGACTTAAGTCTAGTCATAGAGGGGATGACTAGAATAGGGACTGGATTTCTATTTGAAAAGAATAACATTTTTGTTTCCATGCCTTTTATGAAACATAGATACTAATGCCCATCCTAAGGCAGTGGCTGGTCTCCCTACCTCCCCCCACCTTTTTCTTTTGTTTTTCCAAAAAGGGAGTCATGTCTATAAAATCCATGACTAGCTTATACAGCTGAAAAAATGGCTTTGATAATGGGTTTTTGAGAAGTCCCTGAAAAGCTCCAAGAATGACAGCGCCAATGTGAGTAACACGATGGCCATGTAAGGGGCCTACTTTGAACAAGATGCTGGAGGTACTTCAAGTTCTGCATGGCCCACACTGAAATCATCATCTCCTTAGGTTTTCTTCCCTGTCACTGCTCCAGAGGATGTCCCACTGCCCACCTGATCTTCCAGGCCAGAAGCGAGGGCCATCTTTGGCTCCTCCTTTCTCTTTGCTTGGACTGCTGCAGCCATGGCACCTCTGCAGCCTGTGCTTCTTGAGGTCTTCTCTCCATCCAGCTCTCTCCAGCCTTACTTAAGCCAAGCCCTCAACATTTCTTACTCGTAATGGTCCATACCTGGTCTCTCTGTAACCAACTCTGGAATTCATCTTTTAGGTTGCACAAGGGCTCAAACATGCAAGTCTGATCAAGCCCGCTATATACATAAAACCCTCCCAAGGCTTTTCTATATGGATATCACTGGCATCACCCACATGGGAAATGCAAGTTTCTTTCTTTCTTTTTTTTTTTTGAGACAGAGCCTCAAGCTATTACCCTGGAGAGAGTGCTGTGGCATCACAGCTCACAGCAACCTCCAATTCCTGGGCTCAAGCGATTCTCCTGCCTCTGCCTCC
>CAUYRH010037118.1:0-23891 GCA_963574655.1 Perodicticus potto | reverse complement strand
CGCCCTTGGTAGAGTGCTGTGGCATCACACAGCTCACAGCAACCTCCAACTCCTGGGCTTAGGTGATTCTCTTGCCTTAGCCTCCCGAGTAGCTGGGACTACAGGCACCCGCCACAACGCCTGGCTACCGCCCTGCTTGTTTTAAGTGTCATTTTTCTACATTATGTTGTTCAGGCCTGCAACTTCATTAGTTATCTTAATCAATAGTTATTTAAAATTTGAACCGGGATAAGAATCACTTGCGCTCGAGAATTTGAGGTTGCTTTGAGCTATGATGCCACGGCATTCTACTAAGAGAGAAAAAGTGAGACTCTGTCTCAAAAAAAAAAAAAATTAAAATAAAATTTGAGATGGCTCAGTGCCTGTAGCTCAAGCAGCGAAGGCGCCAGCCACATACAGCAGAGCTGGTAGGTTCGAATCTAGCCTGGGCCTGCCAAACAGCAATGTCAACTACAACCAAAAAATGGCCAGCTGCTGTGGTGGGCGCCTGTAGTCCCAGCTACTTGGGAGGCTGAGGCAAGAGAATCGCTGAAGCCCAGGCATTGGAGGTTGCTGTGAGCTGCAACACCATAGTACTCTACCCAGGGGCAATGGCTTGAGGCTCT
The DNA here is from genome assembly GCA_963574655.1 of Perodicticus potto. Taxonomy (NCBI): domain Eukaryota; kingdom Metazoa; phylum Chordata; class Mammalia; order Primates; family Lorisidae; genus Perodicticus; species Perodicticus potto. Next base: position 23,286 of record CAUYRH010037118.1, on the reverse strand, counting down.
GTCTCAAAAAACAAATAAATAAATAAAAATAAAATTTGAGCCAGGTATGGTGGCTCACACCTGTAATTGTAGCTACTAAGGAGCCTGAGGTGGGGGTATTGCCTGAGCCCAGGAATTCAAGTCCAGCCTGAACAATGGTACAAGATCCTGTCTCTAAATAAACAAAGAAACAAACAAATAAATAAATAAATATAAGAAGTACACAAAGTAAAATTGGAAATATCTTTCTCACTAGGAATCGGTTTGTTCTAAGTCCTTTTGTTTGTGTGTACAGCATCTTACTTTGTCACCCTTGGTAGAGTGTGGTGACATTACAGCTTACAGCAACCTCAAACTCTTGGGCTTAAGCGATTCTCTTGCCTCAGCCTCCCAAGTAGCTGGGAGTACAGCTTGACACAATGCCCAGCTATTTTTGGAGGTGGAGTCTTGTGCTGGTTCAGGCTGGTCAAGAACCCTTGAGCTCAGGCAGTCTACCCAACTCACCCTTCCAGAGTGCTGAGATTACATGCATGAGCCACCAAACCTGGCCCTACTTCTGACATTTAGTTATAAAAGAAACTGTTGTTTCCACCTTATTCTCATTATGGGGAAATCCAGCATTCTATAGTTAGTAGTCCTTTAGCGATGCCCATTTTGTAAAGTACTGAAGCCTCTTTCCGCCTACCGCATGAGTGAAGGTTAAGTGATTCCTGCAGCCCAGGCATACTTTGGTATGGCTGCAGACTCGGTTGACATATTCATTCCAAGTTAATGAAAAAATATTGGGCCAGAACCACCCACATGACCCCCTCTTGAATTCCTGACCCTATGAAACAGTGAAATAATAAATGTTTGTTGATTTAAGCTACTAAATTTAAGCTACTGAATTTGTTATTCAGAAATAGATAAGTAAATGCATCATCTGTTTAAGAACGTGACAAAATAAACCACAAAAAAGAGTGAAGGAAGTTGTTTTTTTATATGAAAATTCTCAAATTTCTTGTATTTCCAGTTGTTGGAGAAGATGTGCATGTATCAGAAGGTTGACATGTCTAAAGGAATGGGTTTCATTAAATTGCTAGTATACAACATCTAGGGATGAGTGGCATAAACAGTCTGGACACACTTTTTTTTTTTGAGACAGAGTTTCATCACCCTCAGTAGAGTGCTGTGGCATTGTAGCCCACAGCAACCTCAAATTCTTGGGCTCAAGCGATCCTCTTGCCTCAGCCCCCCAAGGAGCTGGGACTACAGGCCCTGCCACAACACCTGGCTATTTTTAGAGATGAGGTCTCGCTTTGGCTCAGGCTGGTCTTGTGCTCGTGAGCTCAGGCATCTATCCGCCTCAGCCTCGCTGAGTGTTAGGATTATAGGCGTGAACCACTGTAGCCTGCTGTGCACGACTATTTTTAGAGTTGAGGTCTCGCTCTTGCTGAGGCTGGTTTTGAACTTGTGAGCTCAGGCAATCCACCCTTCTTGGCCTCCCAGTAAGCCACCAGGCCCGGCCTTCGGTATACTTTTAATTGAGAGAAGGTCTCTGTTGTTTAGGCTAGAGTGCTAGGACATCATCATCACTTGCAGCAATCTCAAACTCTTGAGCTCCGGTGATCTTCCTGCCTCTTCTTCCCCAGTATCTGGGACTACAGGCACCTGAGATATTGCCTAGTTAATTTTTCTATTTTTAGTAGAAATGGGGGTCTCCCTCTTGCTTAGGCTTGTCTCAAACTCCTGACATCAAGGGATCCTCTCAAGTTGTACTCACTTGTACCCTTGTAAGATGCACCATAAGTGCATGTGCTATGCTACTTAATATAAGGCCTATGCTCAAAAAAATTGCGTTTTATTTCACAGTAAATGAAACATTTCTAAATTTAAATACCATTTCTTTCCTTATAGCTGCTCGGTTTTTTTAGGCGAACTCTGTGCTTGACAAACACTTGGTAGCTGACCAGATACTATCAGAGTTCCTAAATAAAATATGAAGAGAAATGCGTTAATTCTTTATGATGTTGTGTGACTGTGTTGTATCTTTTTCCATGAAGTAATTATCTGCTATATTAGAGAAGCACAATGATAAGGACAACTCTAGCTACTGGTATTTCTGGAGTTATGTCTTGAATGGATAAATCAATGAATGAATAAATGAATGACATCCTAGTTGGAAATGTAAAAAGCAAGTGATGAAACTTGAGAAAATTTCTCACAAAAGATAGCTCTTTTTCTAAAATACTTCCTCCTTCTAATTTCTCAGTGATGATGTAGATAGTGGTAGTTTACAAACTGATTTTAGAACAGTTTATTAATAGAAGGAACAAATACACAAAAGGTTCTCAGTCCCTGTATATTCAAGGAACATTCTTTTAGATTTTGAATTGGTAGTGTAATGCTTTTATTTTAAGGAAATAACTCAAGTTCCCATTATCCAAGAGCAGTGCTTAAGCAATGATACTAATGACTAAGTAAGTAACTGAGACTCTTAAATCACATGTTGAAATTTGTCATAAAGAAGTATTGAGGGGGTGGCACCAGTGGCTCAGTGAATAGGGTTGCCGGCCCCACATGCTAGAGGTGGTGGGTTCAAACCCAGCCCCCGGGCCCCCCCCCCAAAAAAAAACTGCAAAAACAACAACAACAACAACAACAACAAAAGAAGTGTTGAAGAGGCAAAGGAAAAACATTGAGCATAATTTTCAAGATAACACACACACACTGGAACCTCTGTAAGTTGACTACCCCAAGAGGCTGTAACAAACTGGACAGCATACAGAGGGGGTCAACATAAGGAACTAGGTTTGTCGTACTGGTAACATACGTGCAGTGTATGTCTGGTTTATGAAAATTAGTCGCCTCAAGGAGGTGGTCAACTGTGGAGGTTCTACTGTCTATTTTTTTGAGACAAGGTTTCACTCTGTTACTCGGCCTGGACTGTAGTGGTATGATCATAACTCACTGTAATCCTGAATTCCTGGGTTTAAACGATCCAGCCCTCCTACATAAGTCTCCCAACTAGCCAGGACTTTAGGCATGCACCACCACATTGAGCTGATTTTTAAATTTATTTATTTTTTTTGAGACAGAGTCTCAAGCTGTCGCCCGAGGTAGAGTGCCATGGCATCACAGCTCACGGCAACCTCCAACTCTTGGTCTTAAGCGATTCTCTTGTCTCAGCCTCCCAAGTAGTTGGGACTACAGGTGCCTGTCACAACGCTGGGCTATTTTTGTGTTGCAGTTGTCATTGTTTAGCTGACCCGGGCTGGGTTCAAACCCACTAGCCTCAGTGCGTGGCCAGCACTGTAACCACTGTGCTATGGGTGCCGAGTCTGATTTTTAAATTTTTTGTAGAGACATCTTGCTAGGTTGCCTAGGCTGGTTGTGAACTCCTGGCTTATGTGATCCTCTTGCCTTGGCCTCCCAATGTTCTGGAAACATAGGGGTGAGCCACTGTCTGGCCACTGATACTTTATACTCCCACCATTAATATATGATAGTTACAGTTACTCCGCATCTTTATTAACATTTGGTATGGTTAGTCTTTCTACTTTTAACCATTCTGTTGAGTATATAATGGTATCCCATTTGGTTTTAATTTTCATTTTCCTTGATAACTAATGATACTGAGCACCTATTTTTATGCTTTTTGTCCACCAGTGTATCTCCTCTTGTGACATGTCCAAGCCTTTTACCCATTTTAAAAGTTGAGTTGTTTGTTCTTTTGTTATTGACTTATAGAAGATCTTCATATTCTCAGTACAAGTCCTTGAGAATATTTTCAGCCAACATCTAGCTTGTCTTATTTTTTTGAATTGTGTCTTTTGGTGAGTAGAAGTTTTTAATTTTGTAAATTTTTTTTTTTTTTTTTTGTAAAGACAGAGTTTCACTTTATCACCCATGGTAAGAGTTCCATGGCATCACACAGCTCACAGCAACCTCCAACTCTTGGGCTTAGGCGATTCCCTTGCCTCAGCCTCCCAAGTAGCTGGGACTAATAGGCACCTGCCACAACGCCTGGCTATTTTTTTGTTGCAGTTTTGTCCGGCTTTGAACCCACCACCCTTGGTATATGGGGCCGGCACCCTGCCCACTGAGCCACAAGCGCTACCCTGAAGTTTTTATTTTGATTAACACCAGTTATCTTTTTTTCTTTTTGTTCATGATTTTTTATGTCCTATCTAAGAAACATTTGTTTATCCCCACGTAGTAAACATACTCTATATTTTTCTAGAAGGTGTTGGTTTCAGTTTTATGTTTAGATCAATGATTCATTTCCATTTTGACTTTATTTATGCATTTTACACTTCCTTTTAATTCATTGACAAATATTTATTTAGCACCTTCTCAGTACCGGGCACTCTCTTAGGCACATGGTATCCATTAGCAAACAAAAAGATAAAAATCTCTGTACTTGTGAAACCTACATCATATGGGAAGTGGCAAACAATAAATTAAATGAATAAGTAAAATTATAGAGTATAATTAAAGGTGATAAAGGATCTTGGGGAAAACAGAATATAGTAAAGGGCAGTAAGAAGGTTTGTAATTTTAATAACACTGATAAGAAATAGGCCTCATTGAGAATATATTATTTAAAGAATGACTTGAAGAAGATGAGGGAGCTAGCGTCCCTCCCAGGTACATGGAAGAAGAGTATTCTGGGTAGAGAAAACAGCCAGTGCAAAGGCCTTAGTGTTGGGAGTCTGTCTGCCATGTCTCAGGACCAGCCAACAGGCTATTGCAGTACTGAGTAACAGTGGATAAGGTCACAGGGATATGAGAGGGTAAATTGTTTAGAATCTCATAGGGCATTAAGACTTTAGCTCTTTGACTAGTTGTGGTGGCTCACACCTGTAATCCCAGCACTCTGGGAGCCTGAGGCGGATAGATTGCCGGGCTCAAATTGCACGAGTTCGAGACCGGCCTGAGCAAGAGTGAGACCCCACCTCTAAAAACAGCCAGGCATTGTAGTGGGCGCCTATAGTCCCAGCTACTTGGGAGGCTGAGGCAAGAGAATTGCTTGAACCTACGAACTTGAGGTTGCTGTGAGTTATGATGCCATGGCACTGTACTGAGGGCAACAAAGTGAGACTGTCTCAAAAAAAAAGACTTTAACTCTTTGAGTGACAATGGCAAGCCATTTGGGATTCACTATACTTAATACATATTTTAAAACAGTGCATGTATATTCTCGAATATCACTTAGAGATTTCTTTTTTTGTTGTTTTTTTTTTTTTTGAGACAGCCTCAAGCTGTCACCCTGGATAGAGTGCTGTGGCATCACAGCTCACAGCAACCTCCTACTCCTGGGCTCAAGCAAGTCTTCTGCCTCTGCCTCCCAAGGAGCTGGGACTACAGGCGCCCGCCACAACACCCGGCCATTTTTTTTTTTTTTTTTTGGTTGCAGCTGTCATTGTTCTTTGGCAGGCCCAGGCTGGATTCGAACCCGCCAGCTCAGGTGTACGTGGCTGGCGCCTTAGCCCATTGAGCCACAGGCGCCAAGCCTAGAGATTTCATATAATTGTTTCTGTTATTTTTCTATTTTAATTTTTTTTATTAAATTGTAGCTGTGTACATTAATGTAATCATGGGGTACAGTGTGTTGGTTTCATATACAATCTGAAATTTTTTTTTTTTTTTTCTGGTAGAGACAGTCTCACTTTATTGCCCTCGGTAGAGTGCCGTGGCATCACACAGCTCACAGCAACCTCCAACTCTTGGGCTTAGGCGATTCTCTTGCCTCAGCCTCCCAAGTAGCTGAGAGTACAGGTGCCCGCCACAATGTCCGGCTATTTTCCTGTTTTGCAGTTCGGCCGAGGCCGGGTTTGAACCCACCACCTTCGATATATGAGGCCGGCACTCTGCTCGATGAGCCACAGGCGTGTGCCCAACAATCTGAAATATTTTTATCAAACTGATTAACAAAGCCTTCATGGCATTTTCTTGGTTATTGCGTAAAGACCTTTATATCCTGCATTCATTAATTTTTACCTGTACCCTTCTAAGATGCACCATAGGTGTGGTCCCACCAATTACCCTCCCTCCACCCATCTGTGTTTCTTTTTTTTTTTTTAATTTAATTCTATTTAATTATTATTATTATTATTTTGGCCAGGGCTGGGTTTGAACCCGCTACCTCCGGCATTTGGGGCCGGCGCCCTACTCCTTTGAGTCACAGATGCCGTCTTTTTTTTTTTTGAGACAGAGCCTCAAGCTGTCACCCTGGGTAGGGTGCCGTGGCATCATAGTTCACAGCAACCTCCAACTCCTGGGCTTAAGCGATTCTCTTGCCTCAGCCTTCCAAGTAGCTGGGACTACAGGCGCCTGCCACAACGCCTGGCTATGTTTTGGTTGTAGTTGTCATTATCGTTTGGCAGGCCTGGGCTGGATCCAAACCCACCAGCTCTGGTGTATATGGCTGGCGCCTTACCTGCTTGAGCTATAGGTGCCGAGCCATATTATTGTTTCTTATTGTTTCCTTTGATAGATGTATTTAATATTATAATGGTTTTCTTGTTTCAGAAAGATCCAGATTACCTGAAGCTATGGTTGGACAATTTTGTTTCTAGCTATGAACAATTTTTAGATGTTGACTTTGAAAGGCTGCCTACCAGGTATGTAGAAACATTAATTTCTTAACTTTGGATGAGTTTGTTCAATTTTGATAGAAAGATTTTTCTGATGACATATTATAAGGTTAGCAATTACGTTACATGTTTGGTAACATGTTCTCATGGCAGACATCACTAACTGATCATAGTAGTCTTTCTTGACAATACTAGACCTGTCTTCTAGGAGCCTCTTTTGTGTTTTGGTGAGAGACAACCTACTGCATGTCCTGCAGTTCACAATTTTGACACTACTCAAATCCCATAAGTTAAGGACAGAGTCCTCCACAAGATTCCTCTCACGTCAGGGATCAGCCAGTCTTAGGTGCCACCTATATATAGTTCCAACTAACTGGAAATAAATTCAGGATTCTCCCCTTATCTCAAATCAGGTTCCAACTTACTGCACTGACTACAAGAACTTGCTGAAAACACACACTTATGATTGTACCTTTGTTGTAAAAAATACGCATATAACAAGGTTAGAAGGGCCCTGGATGCAAGAATCTCTGTCTCTATGCCTGTTGAGTTAGGGTGTATTCCCTTTCCTGAATGTCATTGTGTTTACTAATCAGGAAGCTCTTTTGAGCTTTGGGTGTCCAGAGTTTTGTTGGGATCTTATTACATCATTCATTATGTGGTTGAGCTGCAGCTACTCTACCTTATTCCCAGGAGAATGGGGTAGGGATGAGGCTGAAAGTTCTAACCCTCTAATTGGTGCTTAATCTTTCCTATGTGAAGAAACACATAGATAATTGTCCTTTAAAGTAAACTGATTTTATAGAATTTCTAAGTTCGAGAATTCATAATGCAAGGCAGAGATGGCTTTTACCAGAATTTAAAGCCTTGAACCTTAAGCCAGGCTTCTTCCTGTGTTACAATAGATATTTAGTAGCCAAACAAGGAAGTGCAACAGATTTGTAGAATTTAGGAAATTGCAGTAAAAGGAGCACAGATAGCAAAGTCCTAGAGGTAGGAACATCTTCCATATTTTTAAATGCTCATAACATTAAGAGCATCACCAACAATTTAAAATTTATCTATAAGGCATGTCCTAAGCCCCAATTTTATAATAAGATTTAGTTGAAAGAACTTCTTAGAAGCTACTTTTTCTTTTCTATCAAGTTATTTATTTAAAATCATGAGCAACTACAGAATGAGATGACCAAGGACACAGGGAAATACTTTTAATTTTAAAAATAAGTAGGATAAAATATTAGAAAATTTGTCTCAGTGCCTGTAGCTCAGTTGTTCAGGCACCAGTCACATACACCAGGCCTGGCAAGTTCAAACCTGGCCCAGACCTGCCAAAAAACAATGACAACTACAACAAAAAAATGGCTAGGCATTGTGGTGGGTGCCTGTAGTCTCAGCTACTTGGGAGGCTGAGGCAAGAGAATTGCTTAAGCCCAAGAGTTTGAGGTTGCTGTGAGCTGTGACGCCGACACTCTACTGAGGGTGACAAAGTGAGACTCTGTTTAAAAGAAAAAAAAAAAAATTAGAAAATCTAATGTTGGGCAGTGCCAGTGGTTCAGCAAGTAGGGTGCCAGCCCCATATACCGAGAGTGTGCGGGTTCAAACCTGGCCCTGGCTGAACTGCAAAACAAAAAAATAGCCGGGCGTTGTGGCAGGCGCCTGTAGTCCCAGCTACTCAGGAAGCTGAGGCAAGAGAATCACATAAACCCAGGAGTTGGAGGTTGTTGTGAGCAGTGTGACGCCATGGCACTCTACTGAGGGCAATAAAGTGAGACTCTGTCTCTACAAAAAAAAAAAAAAAAAAAAAGGAAAATCTAACGTCTTCTTTCTTATTGATACATGTTTTTAGGAAAGTTGGGAGAATTGGTTTAGCCTAGTTTTAAAAATTATTTATACTTCAGTTTTCATTGTTTTGAGATTACTCTGGGTTTTCTAACTACCTCTTTTTAGCTCTTGAGTAGGAAGAAAGTATATATTAAAAATGAGAGATTTTCTGGTACTACTACTAAGTGAAAGAATCCAAGACAAGTGAAGTATGCCCAGACTAACATGAAACATTTGTTACTTGGTTGTAGAATTTGATATTCTTTTAAACATGTTTTATGGTTTATTTTTTGTGTAAATTTTTTTTTTTTTGCAGTTTATCACCAGGGCTAGGTTTGAACCTGCCACCTCCAGCATATGGGACCGGTGCCTTACTCCCTTGAGCCACAGGCGCTGCCCTTTTTTGTGTAATTTAATTAAAATGAAGTGATCATTTTATAAAACACTTCCTGGCTGGATGCCGTGGCTGGTGCCTGTAATCCTAGCACTTTGGGAGGCTAAGGTAGGAGGATTGCTTCAGAGTAGGAGTTTGAGACCAGCAAGACCCCCATCTCTAAAATTAAAAAAATTAGCCAGGTCTGATGGCATATGCCTATAGTGCCACCTACTTGGGAGCTCAGACAAGAAGATTGCTTGTACCTGGGAGTTCAAAGCTACAGTGAGCCATGATCATGTTACTCTACTAAGTTTGGGTGACAGAGTGAGACCTCACCTCAAAAAAACTCCAAACCCAAAAACCAAAGAAAAACCTTTCTTAATTTATGTTATAGGATGGTTCAGAAAGGAGCTAATTACATTTATTCTGTGTATGTTAGTAATGTGCTTCAACTTTATCTGTTTGCATTTTTACCCAAAAAGCCTTTTACTCAAGTGTAAAAATTCTAGTCATACTTCAAAGACTGCATGATCTGAAGAACAGACCACTGTAGTAAAGTATAAGTGTCATTTAATTGTAGGTGCTCTTTAGGAAGCTCCTTTCAAATTTGTAAATTTTTCTTTTCTTTTTTTCCTTTTTTCTTTGAGACGGGTATTTCTCTGTTGCCCTAGGTTGAGTGCTGTGGTGGCATCATAGCTCACAGCAACCTTAAATTCTTGGGCTCAAGTGATCCTCTTGCCTCAGCCTCCCCAGTAGCTAGGACTACAGGTGCCTGCCACAATGCCTCCTAGTTTTTCTATTTTTAGTAAAGATGGGGTCTTGCTCTTGCTCAGGCTGGTCTCAAACTCTTGAGCTCAAGCTCTGCCTTGGCCTCCCAGAGTGCTAGGATTACAGGTGTAAGCCACTGTATCTGGCCCCTGGCAATTTTTCATAATAGTGATAGGGAAATAAGTATATATCGGCTCATGAAAAGATTCTTAGGCCATAGAGATAGTATGTTTAAAATAAAGTACATTTTTATAGTTCTTTAGTACTTAGCTCTTTAGACTTTGAATCTAGGTGTGGATTTTTATTATGAGAGACACTCCAGAGGAGCTGCTGACATCTGATGTTGGCATTTGCCTTTAAGGAACTACATAGTCTTCTTTACACAGAATCCACTTGTCACCACACATTCAAATATTCTCTTTAAAAACTTTCTATTGATTTTTTTGTGACAGAATCCGCTTGTCACCAAACATTCAAATATTCTTTTTAAAAATCTTCTATTGATTTTCATGCTCAGGGTTCTACCTTCTCCTTCCCCCCTTCTTCTTATCTTTCCCCTTTCCTTTTGCTAAGTTATCTTTTTTTTTTTTTTTTTTTGTGGTTTTTGGCCAGGGCTGGGTTTGAACCCGCCACCTCTGGCATATGGGGCCGGCGCCCTACTCCTTTGAGCCACAGGTGCCGCCCCGTTTTGCTAGTTATCTTTTGTCCCTCCTCTGATCACATGGCTTGGGGAGTCTAGGTAGGTTAATGATATTTAGTAAAGCAGGTGACAAATATTAAACTTGTTATAGGTACTTTATTTTTATTTGGCGGTAGCTATTGCTTCATTTAGAAATGGCATACATTCTAGTATACATAATATTTGGTATATATAATATTTCTAAGTTGAAAGTAAATTAATTCATAGTCTGAATATTCCCTCCCCTCCCCACTTCTTCCTCCCCTTCCATTCCCTCCCTTCCCTTTCCTTCCTCTCCCTTCCCTCCCCTTCCCTTCTTTCCCTTTTTTGTTTTATTTTGGAGACATAGTCTTACTCTGTTACCCTGGATAGAGTGATGTGGCATCGTAGCTCACAGAAGCCTCAAACTCTTGGGCTCAAGAGATTCTCTTGCCTTAGCCTCTCAAGTGGCTGGGACTACAGGTGCCTGCCAAAATATCCAGCTATTTAGAGATGGGGTCTTGCTCTTTTTTTGCGGGGGGTCTCACTCTTGTTCAAGCTGGTCTTGAACTGGAGAGCTCAAGCAGTCCACTTGCCTGGGCCTCCCAGAGTGCTAGGATTATAGGCGTGAGCCACCACGCCCAGCCATATTCTGAATATTTTTATTAAAAATAGTACAGTTGGCTGGGCGTAGTGGCTCACCACTGTAATCCTAGCACTTTGGGAGCCCCAGGCAGGAGGATCACTTGAGGTCAGAGTTCGAGACCAGCCTGAACAAGAGTGAGATCCCTTCTCTAGGAAAAAAAAAAAGAAAGAAAGAAAAAATAGAAAAATTAGTCAGTGTGGTGGCATGCTTCTGTAGTCCCAACCATTTGTGAGGTTAAGGCAAGAGGATCAGTTCATCCTAGGAGATTAAGGTTATACTGAGCTATGATGATGCCACTGTACTCTAGCCAGGGCAACAGAGAAAATCTCCATCTCAAAAAAAAAAAGTATAATTGAAAATAATTAGTCATATTATTTCTATTTCTGTCTCTTCAGTAAGCATCTTTCCGAGTAAGATTAACCACTCTGCTCTAGTTATCTAATTATAAGGTGGTGCCTTGCAGGCAAGAAGGCACAGGGTATTTATTAAGAATAAAAGAACATAGCTTAGCACCTGTAGCTCAAGCGGCTACAGTGCTAGCCTGCCAGGAGCTGGCAGGTTCGAATCTAGCCCGGGCCCACCAAACAACAATGACAACTACAACCAAAAAATAGCTGGGCATTGTGGCTAGCGCCTGTAGTCCCAGCTACTTAGGAGGCTGAGGCAATAGAATTGCTGAAGCCCAAGAGTTTGAGGTTGCTGTGAGCTATGATGCCACGGTACTCTACCCAGGGCGACATCTTGAGACTGTGTCTCAAAAAAAAAAAAAAAGAACAAGAATAAAAGAACATCTTACATCTTTAGAATTTGAGCTGAAAATGCAGTTCATTTAAGTGCCAGTGCCAGAGATTTTCTTCCTATATTTTAACGTCTTTCTTATTTTCTTCCCCTTATATTGTAGGGTGGATGATGTGCCTCCAGGAATATCTCTGCTTCCTGATAATATTCTACAGGTTCTGAGGATCCAGTTGCTGCACTGTGTTCAGAAAATGGCAGATGGGTTAGAGGAGCAACAACAAGCCTTGTCAATTTTGCTTGTCAAGTTCTTCATTATTCTTTGCAGGTATCTGGTTAAAAAAGAAAGTAAAAAAGAATAAAGAAAGAAAACCAAAAAACAGTCAATTTTATAATAATTATTACCAAAGAATCATTTATTGATTTGATGTTTATAGTTACATGGAACTTTAAAGAATGGGTGCACCTTTTGCAGTAGTCTTGTAGTTTGTTAGTATATTAGAAAGGCTTTTCCCCCAACAGTTAAAAAAAAAAAAAAAAGAAAAGCTTTTAGTTATCATACCAAATTACATTCAGGCAAGATTTAAAATAATTATTAGAATAAAGTCAATGACAGGAGTTTTTCTTTTTTTTTTTTTTTTTTTTGTGGTTTTTGGCTCGGGCTAGGTTTGAACCCGCCACGGCCAGCATATGGGGCCAGCGCCTTACTCCTTTGAGGCACAGGTGCTGCCCAGGAGTTTTTCTTTTTTTTTTTGAGACAGAGCCTCAAGCTGTTGCCCTGGGTAGAGTGCTGTGGCATCACAGCTCACAGCAACCTCCAATTCCTGGGCTCATACGAGTCTCCTGCCTCCACCTCCCAAGTAGCTGGGACTACAGGTGCCCGCCACAACGCCCGGCCATTTTTGGTTGCAGCCTTCATTGTTGATTGGCAGCCCAGGCTGAATTCGAACCCGCCAGCTCAGGTGTACGTGGCTGGCGCCTTAGCCCATTGAGCCACAGGCACCAAGCCGAGTTTTTCTTTAAGAATAAATTTTTACTGAGAGCTGCAGTGGCACAGTTCACAGCAACCTCAAACTTCTGGGCTTAGACGATTCTCTTGCCTCAGCCTCCCGAGTAGCTGGGACTACAGGCGCCTGCCACAATGCCCGGCTATTTTTTGTTGCAGTTGCCACTGCTGTTTTAGCTGGCCAGAGCCGGGTTTGACCCCGCCACCTTGGTATATTGGGCCACTGCCCTACCCACTGAGCCACAGGCGCTGCCCAAGAAATTCTTAACACTGTTATTTTCTTTCTTTCTTTCTTTTTTTTAAGAGATAGAATCTTACTTTATCGCCCTTGCCAGAGTGCTGGGGCTCACAGCAACCTCCAACTCTTGGGCTTAGGCAGTTCTCCCACCTCAGCCTCCCAAGTAGGCACCCACCACAACACCCGGCCATCTTTTGTTGCAGTTTGTCTGGGGCCGGGCTTGAACCTGCCACCCGCGGTACATGGGGTCAGCACCCTACTCAGTGAGCCACAGGCACCACCCTGTTATTTTCTTACCTATAATTATATATACATTTTTATTACTGTGCATTATTATGTGTGTAAATGTATTTTTCAAGTCTTTCATTTTATCATTTTACCAAAAACTTTTTTTACCAAAAAAAAAAAAACCCTCTAGATATCATATTTTCTAGGTTTATAGATTAGGTCTATGGTACTTAGGTTTTAGTGTACGTAAGTATCAACTCAGAAGCTTAGTTGCACACTTTTTGGGGGCAAGACACCATTGTAAGAGAGACTTTACCTAACAAATGCAATCAATGTAGCCTGGTTTCTTGTACCTTCAATGAATCCTCAACAATAAATTAAAAGAAAAAAGAAAAAGAAATACAGTGTTTGAACTTAGGGAAATTTTGATTCCAAATGGCTCAGATATCTAGATTATTCAAAGATTATACATTATCTATCTTTTTTTTTTGAGACAGAGCCTCATGCTGTCACCCTCAGTAGGTAGAGTGCTGTGGCATCACAGCTCACAGCAATCTTCAACTTCTGGGCTTAAACGATTCTCTTGCCTCAGCCTCCCAAGTAGCTGGGACTAAGGCGCCTGCCACAATGCCTGGCTATTTTTTGGTTGTAGTTGTCATTGTCGTTTGGCAGGCCCGGGCTGGATTCAAGCCGCCAGCTGTGGTGTATGTGGCTGGCGCCTTAGCCGCTTGAGCTATAGGCGCCAAGCCTATCTTTTTTTTTGAGACAGAGTCTCAAGCTGTCACCCTGGATAGAGCGCTGTGGCATCATAGCTCACAGCAACCTCCAATTCCTGGGCTCAAGCGAATTTCTTGCCTCCGCCTCCCAAGTAGCTGGGACTATAGTTGCCCGCCACAACGCCCGGCCATTTTTTGGTTGCAGCCGTCATTGTTGTTTGGCAGCCCGGGCTGGATTCGAACCCACCAGCTCAGGTGTACATGGCTGGTGCCTTAGCCGCTTGAGCCACAGGCGCCAAGCCAAGCCTATCTTTTTTTTTTTTCTTGAGACTGAGTTTTAACCTTGTTGCTCTGGGTAGAGTGCTGTGGCATCTTCATAGCTCACAATGACCTCAAACTCCTGGGCTTCAGCAATCCTCTGACCTCAGTCTCCCCAGTAGCTGGGACTACAGGTGTGTGCCACTATGCCCAGCGAGTTTTTTTTTTTTGTTTTTTTTTTTAGTAGAGACAGAGATTTGCTTTATCTCAGGCTGGTCTTGAACTCCTGAGCTCAAGCAATCCACTCTCTTTGGCCTTCTGGAATGTTAGAATTACAGGTGTGAGCCACCGCACCTGGTCTGAAGTCTTCTTTTTGGAAGCCATTTCCAATAATATACAGTGTTTGTTTTATAAATATTTTGTAATTAATTAGTAGATTAATAGGGACTTATTTACCTCTTAGTCATCATTGACTTAATTGCTTGTTGCTTTTGATTACAAGAATTATAGAATGATTGAGCAATATAGGAGCATTTCACTCGTATAATTTAGGCTCTCCCAGAGCCTTAGATGTATTTCTGTTTATGTGTTTTTTCTTATCATCACAATTTAACCAGCTGGGGCTGGTTTTGAACCTATCACCTCTGGCTTACGGGGCCAGAGCCCTACTCCTTTGAGCCACAGGCGCCGCCCTGATCTTATGTTTGAATAGAAGTCATTTGCAGCCCAGTGTCGTGGCAGGTGCCTAAAGTTACAGCTGCTTGGAACACTGAGGCAGGAGGAACTCAAGCCATTGAGTTCAGGAGTTTGAGATTACTGTGAGCTAGGCTGACATTGTGACACTCTAGCCCATGTGACAGAGTGAGTCTCTGTCTCAAAAAAAGAAAGTTATTTGCATTTTGTTTGTTAACACGTGTTCTCAAAATCCAAGCTGAATACATAAACATACATTTTTTTTGAGACAGTCTCACTTTCTTGCCCAGGCTAGAGGCAGTGGTGTCATATAGCTTACTGCAACTTCAGTTGCAGTGGAGGGCTTGAGTGATCCTCCTGGCTCAGCCTCGAAGAGTAGCTGGGACTATAGGCTCATGCCGTCACACTTGTTTAATTTTTCTATATTTATGGAGACATGGTCTTGATGTGTTGCCCAGCTTTGTCTCAATCTCCTGGCCTCAAGTGATCTTGGTGCTTTGGCCTCCCAAAGTGCTAGGATTACAAGAGTGAACTACCACGCCCTGTCTAAACATCCGTTTTATTAACTGTTTCATATATAAAAAATATTTAAAAGTCTCTTTTATTCACAGAAATCTATCAAATGTGGAAGAAATTGGGACTTGCTCATACATTAATCATGTCATTACCATGACAACACTCTATATTCAACAAGTAGGTGTGAACTAATGTATTTATTTATTTCTTTGTTTTTTATAATACAGTCGAGGTAGTTAAATGTTTTCCCAAGAGGTAATAATTAAGAAGAGAACTAAAATCATTGCTGGGTAATATATATTTTGGAAATCTTCTACATATTATCTAAAAGTTAGTAAGTAGTTATTAATATATAACTAATATTTTAATCAAAAGTTAATTTGTTTTATAAATGGCTTTTTATGTGATGTAGTTTATGATTTTATATATTTATTATTCATCATAAGTCCCTCTTGCTGAGAACATTAATTTATTTTTTTTTAATAATTTTATTAAATCATAATTGTGTACATTGGTGCAATCATGGGGCACAATGTGCTTACTTCATATACAATCAGAAATATTTTGATCATACTGTCAGAGATAGCCTTCATGGCATTTTCTTAATCACTATATGAAGACATTGATATTCTACATTTAATAAGTTTCACCAGTACCCTGCTAAGATGCACCGTAGGTGTGATCCCACTAATTGCCCTCCCTCCACCCATCCTCCCCCTTCCCCTCCCCTACAACATTAATTTTTAAAAGATGTCTGGCTATTTTAAACCTATCCTAGGATATATCTAAAATTTGAGAGAATATATCCAGTGCATTTGATTAAATGACTCTTGTAGTCTTAAAGAATAATTTGGGCTTATTTGAATAAACATGATCTTTTGTCAGATAATGAATAAAACATGTCTATTAATTTTATGTTTTAACTTTATTCTCAGTTAAAAAGCAAAAAAAAGGAGAAGGAAATGGCAGATCAGACATCTATTGAAGAATTTGTGATTCATGCATTGGCATTTTGTGAAAGTTTATATGATCCATATAGAAATTGGAGACATAGAATTTCAGGGTATGTCTTATAAATTATAATATGGATTTAAAATCTGAATGTCATTTGTGATTGTTTCAGGCAAGTGTTCTGTATGAAAATGATTGGAATGATTTATAAGATGCATATATTTAATTCTGAGCTAGAGAACTATACTGGAGGGAATGAATTAGTGGTAAATGCTACTTTCAGATAATTACAGGAAGTATACTCCGAACCTGTATTTTACAATGCAGTTGACTACTAATAATCTGACAGAAATGTTAAAAGCACAGTAGCATCAGGCTGGGCACGGTGGCTCATGCCTGTGATCCCAGCACTCTGGAAGGTCGAGGCAGGTGGATTGTGTGAGCTCAAGTTGCACAAGTTCAAGACCAGCCTGAGGAAGAGCTAGACCCCATTTCTAACAAACTAGCCAGGCATTGTGGTAGGCACCTGTAGTCCCAGCTACTCAGGAGGCTGAAGCAAGAGAGTAGCTTGAGCCCAAGTGTTTGAGGTTGCTGTGAGCTGTGATGCAATAGCACTCTATTGAGGGCAACAAAGTGAGACTCTGTCTCAGAAAAAAAAAAAAGAAAAGAAAAGAAAAGCACAATAGCATCAAATAGAGTATACATATTTTTCATGAAAATTTTTCCTTTATACAAAATATTTCATAGTTAAAATTCTCTTCAGAAATATTTTGTCCATTTAATTTTAATTGTGGAACTTGTGTCAGGAAAACAGAAGCACACTAGATACTTAAAAAGAAGAGATAATAAAAATAAATTGTTAAACAAATACTAGAGAATTGAGGAAGCAAAAGCAGGACACTGAATTAATGCAGAGATAGTGACTTTAGGAATCAGCTACTTTCCCCAAAAAGGAAGAATGAGGGAACAATAGGAAGAGAAGGAGTTACTAGAATCAGACTTTAAGACTTTAAGTATAGCTCTAGGGTTCAGACCGCTAAGGAAGCCTTCTTAACTTGCTTAGCTCAGCAGTTCTCAACCTGTGGGCTGTGACCTACAGGAACTGTATTAAAAGGTTGTGGCTTTAGGAAGGTTGAGAACCACTGACTTAGCTGGTGCAGATATTGCCAAGTGGCCAGGAGGCTGGTTCTAGTACTGGTACTGTTGAAAATACGCAGAAGACAGAAAACAACTGCCATTGCTACAGTTCAGAACTGTTGATGGAGTGATGCTGACAAGTATAGTGAAAAATTCAACATTTCATTACTAAGTGGTTTTTTATAGGTTTTTCATGGTTTCCAGGGTAGTATACCCTCATTTTGAATAGCCACCATTAGATGAAGGTGAAGATATGTCACTTCTGACACTTCTTGCCAGGGCCAAGGACTGTCCAGGTCTCGGGCCTGGCTTAACTAGGTTTCGGACGCGGACTGCTAAGGTACCTTGCTCAGAAAGTTTCTCTTAGGTGCCTCGGGGAGAGAGAGAGTCTTAGAGAGAGTAAAGCAGTCTTCTTAGAGAGATAGATCTTAGTCTTTAGCGGAGCTTGGTAATCTTCAGCAGAGAGAGAGTCTTAGAGTAAAGCAGTCTTCTTAGAGAGATAGATCTTAGTCTTTAGCGGAGCTTGGTAATCTTCAGCAGAGAGACGCCGTGCTGTCATTCTGCACGTAGGAGAAGTGACTGAGTCAGAGTAAGCGGGTCCGTGATAGAATGCGCATGCTCCTGACTGCCTTCTCCTTCAACCTAATATAAGACTAATCTCCTGCTTCGGGTGTAGAGACTGCCAATTCACCACTGCTCTCATCTCGAGAGCTCTCATGCTTGTTAGGAGAGCTAAATTCCTCTCCACGCCCCTTCCACCCAGGAGTTCCATTATTGAGCTATACAGGTATTTCTTATAACTCTCACTCCTCCTAGCCATAGGCTATATGGGCTGCAACAAAGATAACTGAGAAAACATATATAGATGCTGTGGTAACACACTTTGTATGTTCTTTATAGTGATAAAATATTTTATTTAAATAAGATGGCTATCCTAGGGGTAGCCATCTTCAGGCCCTGCTCTCTTACCTGTGCAAGGAAATAGTGCCTTGGTGGTCATGTGGCTTAGTGGGCCCTATCTACTAAGAAAATTGATTAGGGGCTCCTGGGACTACCACTTCTCTTTACCTCTGCTTCAGGTCTCCAGTGGACCCAAATTGTATGTTCTCCCCTGCAGCAGAGATAGATCAGACAGTGCCTAGTTTTGTTTTAAGTGTACCAGGAATGAAGCAATCAAGAGCAATTTATAGGGTTTGGGAGGATTCCTCTGGCTAGAGGGAGAAGGGATGGAAAAAACTAGTAGGTAGAAGGACATTTGGGATAGCTGTCATGAATCCCCTTCCTCAGTTTCTTCAGTGTCCTGTTCCCCACCTTCCCTGTCAAGTTCCTTTCATTTTGAGGCTTACTTATTCTTTCTCCTTCCTGCCCTGTACTCATGAATTCATTGTGTTGAAGACATAGTGTTGGCATTGCCTGAGTCAGGGATGGAAAGCTGGCCCTTGAAGTCTCCAGAATTAGCTAATAGCACTGGCTAGAAGATGGCCTGAGATAAGCATATCCACTAGTTTGAAGCCCCTGAAGGAAGACCACCTCTCATATAATTCCAAAGAATCCTTTCTTATCTAGAGCCTTTCTTATCTAGATCGTGGTATTTATGTATCTATATAGAAGAATTAGAAAATCTGGCAGGATGTAAACCCTTTGCTCATTCACCACCCCCAGCACTGATTTTGTGTCTTATGTACATGAAAGGGGGATGATTGGCTCGGCGCTCGTAGTACAGTGGTTATGGCATCAGCCACGTACACTACAGCTGGCAGGTTCCATCCTGGCCTGGGCTTGCTAAACAACAATGATAAATGCAACAAAAAATAGCCAGGCATCGTGGCAGGTGCCTGTAGTCCCAGCTACTTGGGAGGTTGAGGCAAGAGAATCACATAAGCCCAGGAGTTTGAGGTTGTTGTGAGCTGTGACATCATGGCATTCTACCCAGGGTGACATAATGAGACTCAAAGAAAGGGATGATTGCCCTATCAAGGCCACAAGGCCACACTCCCTGCAAGACAGATGGAGAAAGGGTCTTTACCATAGCTACCCCTTCCCCATTGGAAATCAGGTGTTCTCAAAACATTTAAATATGTAAACCCAAAGAGAATTGGGTGAGGAGAGACTAGGGAGAACAGGAACTGAAATTTCTTAGGAAGGGTCTCACATATCTCACCCCTCTTCCCCCCATTAATGGGCTTGAGGCTTGGGGTAGGAGGCTCACACAGGGAGTTTGCAATGACACAGCTCCTGGAAATAGGCATATCCTTGGAAAGCAGTGCAGCAGCAAATGGCATCTAATATGATTTCTAATGAATCTGGATGCTAGATCTGGATCTTAGAGCCCTTTATTCTGCCATGAGTGAGTCTTGCTATGCTTATTCTGCTTGGCATATTCTATGGTCAGTTCCCTTTTATTCTCAACATTTTTTTTTTTTTGAGGCAGAGTATCACTATGTTGCCTTTGCTAGATTGCTGTGGAGTCACAGCTCACAGCAACCTCAAACTCTTAGGCTTTAGCTTCCTGAGTAGCTAGGACTACAGGAGCATGCCACAATGCCTGGCTACTTTTGGTTATAGTTGTCATTGTTGTTTAGAAGGCCTGGGCCGCCTCCAACCTGTCAGCCTTGGTGTCGGTGGCCGGTGCTCTGCTCACTGAGCTATGGGCACTGAGCCTATTCTGAACTTTAAAATAATTATAAGGAAAGTAATTTCAAGAGCTCAATTAGGGTCATCAAGAAGACATCTTAAACCAATGCTTTTTCAGTAGATCGTATTTCGATAAATGGATTTCTTTGTGGCTGAAATCCACAGCTATTTTTTCAGCTATTCTTCATTTTTGTTGGCTTTACCTAAAAATATTAAGTGCTTTTTCAGGACAGAAAAAATACCTGTGATTTAATAAAATTTTTTTTTACCATTCTACTAGTTGGAATATCATAATAATGCCCTTTATTCTCTAATCTTCACACCACCATGCCCATGTAAGAGATTAATTTTGTGTTGAACTGATCAAAGCACATACAATTTGTGTTAGGCTTATGAAAGTCTGTAGAAGTAATCACATATATCAGAACTACTGGAATTTTCTTTAAAAACAAAAATAATGCCAGCTCATACTGAATCTGTGTTCTTAAAATGAAAGTAGCTAATGGTATGAACTCATTGTTCCAGATGAAATTTCAGAAAGTGGCGGAGTAGCATGATTTCTGATGAATTTCAATTTTACTATTATAATAAGCTACTTGCCTTAGCTATCAGTTTATAGAAGTACTGCTGGACAAATCCTTTTACAAATTGTAAATTCTAAGGGCTAGTTTCTTCTTCAATTTCCAGTTATTTGATATTGCTTAGTCTGGCTTAAATCTAGCTACAATGCTAGTCACATGCTTCAAAAAAAGGAATCTAGAGATTAAGCTAGAGACTTAATCTAGCTACCCTGTCACATCAAAAGAAGAAATCCTTTAATTGATGAGCATTTAAGTTATTGGGTAGATTTCCTTTTGAAGATTATGCCAGTCCTAGAGATGTATTGTTCAATATATAAAATCAAAAGTAAAATATTACATTATAATTGATATTAACTTATTTTTAATGATAGACGGATCCTTAGTACTGTGGAAAAGAGCAGACAGAAATACAAACCAGCTTCTCTTACGGTGGAGTTCATCCCTTTCTTTTATCGTAAGTAACTCCTTTACTTTTTCTTATTCTGATTATTCTTTATTTTTGCTCTGATTCTGATCTTGATTTAGCTATGTAAATGTATAACATAAGGTTACAAGAACATGTCACTGGAATATGGCACATCATTTGTTTTTGGCTAGATTTATTCTTGTTTTTATTTAATTTACTATTTTCAAAGTTTTTCTTTTGAGAAGAGCTGAATATTTTAATGACGGTATATTTTAGAACTTCAGATTTTTTTTGTTTTTGAGACAGAACATCACACTGTTGCTCAGGCTAGAGTGTTATGGCATCAGCCTTGCTTACAGCACCTCAAACTCCTGTGTGTAAGCCATCCTCCTGCCTCAGTCTCCTGAGTAGCTGGGACTATAGGCGCCCACTACAATGCCTGGCTAAGTTTTCTGTTTTTAGTAGAGACAAGGTCTTGTTCTTGTTCAGGCTAGTCCCCCAAGCTCAAGGAATTCTCCCACGCTGGCCTTCCAGAAGGCTTAGGACCTACCACGCCCAGCCAGAACTTAAGAATTTTCACTGAAAGTAGGAAACTTAGAGTTAGCCACTATATATGTGACTTATAGAAGCTATAGTTTTCTCTCTTAAAAAATGATTATGCCATTTTTCAAAAATACATAAAAATTTATTTGCAGAATGTAAAAAGAACACTGTGTATGTTTTTTGAGTATGTTTTCCCACTCAAATTTGTCAGACTTAACATTTTGCCATATTTGTTTTGGTTCTCTTTTATTTTTTTTCCTGGGAAATATAGCAAAATGGAAATAGTTCTTTGTTTCACTTCTTGGTGAAAATCATTGTAGTGTCACCATTAGTAATACTGGCTTTAGCTAGATAATCAAACTTAACATATTCATTATAGGCCATCCCTGAAACTGGCCTCACTTAGAAGACACAGGACAGGAATCCATCGTGCCAACAGAATAGTGAAAGGATTTCTTTTCTTTTTCTTTCTTTTTTTTTTTTTCTTAGACACAGTCAAAGCTGTTGCCCTCTGTAGAGTGCTGTGGCATCACAGCTCACAGCAATCTCAAACTCTTGGGCTCAAGCAATTCTCTTGCCTCAGCCTCACAAGTAACTCTGACTACAGGCACCTGCCACAATGCCTGGCTATTTTTTGTTGCAGTTGTCATTGTTGTTTAGCTGGCCTGAGCTGAGTTTGAACCCACCAGCCTGGGTGTATGTGGCTGGCACCCTACCAACTGAGTTACCGGCCTTGCCCAATGTAAGGTGTTTTTATTTAGCAGGAGTCTTCCTTGGTAGATGTGAGAGACACACTGGGTTAGAAGTGCTGTAGAGATAGTGAAGCTTTTATATGTTGTATACATAGGTTATACACATATTTTATTAATTTATTCCAAAGTATTATAGTATATTGTTTTTAATTGTATTTTCCTATTGTTTTTCACTAGTATATAGAAATATAATTTATTTTTGTATATTGATCTTGTAGTTGCGACCATGATAAATTCACTTATAAATTATAGTAGCCCAAATGTTACTCCTTCGAGTTTTATTTGTATATAATCATGTCTACAAAAAAGACAGTTTTAATTTTTTCTTTCCAAACTATATGCCATTTTATATTGCTAAATAGAAGTGGTTGGTTGGGTGCAGTGGCTCACACCTGTAATCCTAGCACCTAGGGGACCAAGGCGGGTGGATAATTTGAGCTCAGGAGTTTGAGACCAACCTGAGCCGGAGCCAGACCTCATCTCTAAAAATGGCTGGGTGTTGTGGCAGTTACTGGGAGGCTGAAACAAGAGGATCACTTGAGCCTGGGAGTTTGAGGTTGCTGTGAGCTGCAATGCCACTGCACTCTACCCAGGGTGATAAAGTGAGACTTTGTCTCAATAAATGAATAAATAAATAGAAGTGGTGAGAGAAGACATTCATGCCTTGTTCTTAACATGTAGAGGGGAAAAAAATTGAGTCTTTCACCATTTAGTATGATGTTAGTGGTAGTTTTTTTTCTACAGATGTTCTTTATTAAGTAGAGGAAACTTATATTCTAATGCTAGCATGTCAATCATTTTTATTTATTTTATTTTATTTTATTTTTTTTAATTTTATTGTATTGAATTTTATTGTTTTTTTTTAATAATTTTATTAAATCATAATTGTGTACATTGGTGCAATCATAGGGCAGAATGTGTTTCATATACAATCAGAAACATTTTGATCGTACTGTGAGAGATAGGCTTCATAGCATTTTCTTAATCACTATATAAAGACATTGATACTCTACATTTAATAAGTTTCACCAGTACCCTACTAAGATGCACCGTAGGTGTGATCCCA
>CAUYRH010037116.1:0-27402 GCA_963574655.1 Perodicticus potto | reverse complement strand
ATAAAGATCACACTTATGGTGCATCTTAGAAGGGTACAAATGAAAATTACTAAATGCAGAATATAAATGTGTTCATATAGTGATTAAAAGGCCATGAAGGCTATGTTAAATAGTTCAATGAAAATATTTCAGATTGTATATAGAAGTCAGCACATTGTGCCCCATGATTGCACCAATGTACACAATTATGATTTAATAAAAATTAAAAGAAAAAAAGAAATTGGCGCTTATAGTGGTTAAATCTCCTTTATTTTTAGTCATTAGAGCCTGTGTGATTGGTAAATGGGAGAGCTGGGAAAGGGAGACTTGAATCTGTGTCTCCTGGATTTTTTTCCATTGCCTTGTCCCATTTGTTATCTTCCCTTGAACACTAAACTTTTTATTGACTTAGCAACAATTCATGGTTTCATACTCTGGGCTAAACTTTATTTTCACCTTGAATAGTCTCTGTACCATGAAGTGAGTTAACTGGTAAAACTAAACTGAAAATAGCTAAGCATTATTCTAATCTTTAAGGTAGGTTTAATAGTTGACCATTCCTGGTGTCATTTGGAGCTTTAATTGCTAGAAACAATTGCCAAGGCTTCAAAGTTAAATTGTGATTAATTCTTCTCTGTAAGACCAAACCTGCAATTGTATGTGAGGTTGCATTCTTACAGCCCACCTTTTTAGTTGAGCTCCTCATCTGAATCAGAGAACACAGAAAATGATTAGAGTGACTTTCTCAGTTTTTCAGATGTTGCTGCATCACTAGTACCAATCCAAATGCATAGAAAAGGTGCTGGGCTTGATAACTGAACCTTTCTCTTTTTTAGAAAAGAGGTTCTGTAGTACTGGCGTTTTAAACATCTTACTTGAGTAAAAAGAATTTTCTTTTTCAATCACTAATAATTCATAGTTTATCATGTAGTACTTGTATTTCTTATAAAGCAAGGGTTTTTTTTTTTTTCTTGCTCTGTCTCACTTTGTCATCCTTGGTAGAGTGCCGTGGCATCCTAGCTCATCACAGCAACCTCAAACTCTTGGGCTCAAGTCATTCTTTTGCCTAAGCCTCCCAAGTAGCTGGGACTATAGGCACCTGCCACAACACCAGGCTATTTTTAAAGATGGGGTCTTGCTCTGGCTCAGGCTGGTCTCAAACTCCTAAGATACTGCAGTCCACCAGCTGTGGCCTTCAGAACACAAGGATTATAGGCAAGAGCTTTTTGTTAGTGTTACAGAAGCAGACTCCGTGTTGTATGCAAAAAGGGCCAGTTTCTTAGTAATCTCTTAGTGTTAAATTGTATGAGGCAGTGCTTAAAAAAAAAATAAAAGCGATCAATGTGTGGTCTAATTTTTCTCGTTTCTTTTCTATCTTTCTTTCTTTCTTTTTTTTTTTTTTTGAGACAAGAGTCTTACTATGTTGCCCTTGGTAGAGTGCTGTGGTGTCACAGCTCACAGCAACCTCCAACTCTTCGGCTTCAGTGATTCTCTTGCCTCAGCCTCCCAAGTAGATGGGACTACAGGTGCCTGCCACAATGCCTGGCTATTTTTGTTGTTGTTGTTGTTGTAGTTGTCATTGTTGTTTAGCTGGCCCAGGGCCAGGTTTGAACCCACCAGTCTTGGTGCATGTGGCTGGCGCCGTAACCACTGTGCTAAGGGCGCCGATCCTCTATAGCCCAGCCAAATTTTTCTTGTTTTATAAGCATGATGTTTTTCCCCTGGCATCTTAGTCTTTTAAAAAGACATCTTTCCACTGTGATCAGTATCAGTCAGACATATAAACCACTGTAATTTGGCAGCCTAGTGCTGTGGAAATGTTTAGAGATTAAACCACATTGTAGAAAAGCAATCACATTTGTAAAAATATTAGAAAATGTATTCTAACTACCATGAACTCTTTAGATTTTCCACCTCCCCTGTTTTATATACATTAAGTATTTTCTATACTTGATGTTAATTTAACAATGTTAAATTTTTCTTGAAGGTTAAGAAATCCCCTCACCATTTTGTATATTGGAGAAAGGCTTAATGCAAGGACCCACTCTGAGTCCATGTCACTCAGATAAGAGTCACCTGTGACAAGGCCAGCAATGGCGCCTCCAAATTCCCTTTCTTTGCCTCATAAAGAATACAGACAGCAAATGCCTGTGTCAACTGATCAGAGCAGAATGCTTGTTGGCCGAATTTTGGTTAAGTTTCTCTCCTTCCAGGCCTCTGCACTTTGACCCCTACCTGACCCCCACGTTTAGGGCCCCTCCCAGAAAATATGCTGTCCGTAAGTGGTGAAATATTCTCTGACCTGCTGTCTTACACTGTCCTCTTTCATCCATTTCCTCACACCCTGTTCTTTCTGCTTTTTTATTCCTTTCTCATTTAAAAAGCCTCCTTTTTTTGTCTTACTCTCTCTGAGGAACCTCATGATCATGATGCCTCCCTATTACAGTGGGGCCCTGCTCCTCAATCCTTTTGAATAAAGTGTCTTATTACTAAATTTGGATTTTTTTTACTGGATAGTATTTTCCCATTCATGGCTGTTGTCTTAATTTCTCTTGTGTACTTAAACAGTTTTGTCTAGTCTTTTTAGAATTTTCTTCCTTTCTCTCTCTCCCCTAAGGTGCCTGCTAACTTCCTTGGTTTAACTTCACACCGTATCCTGTGTTCTAGCTAGATAAGCTACCGGCTAGAACAGAGGCAGCCAAACATGTCAGTTAGTAGAAGCCCCTTCTTTGAAGGTTTTTCCTACCTCCACCTTACTTTCTAGCTGGGATATCACTTGGACTGTCTTTGTACATTGTAGACTCCTGGCTTTTTACCAAAAAAATTTTACAAAATATTTACAAAATATTCTGTACATGTTGGTCACCTCTTTGTAAAATTTTATAATGAATATTTTGTGAATCAAGGTACATTTAGCTACAACCTCCACTTGCCCTATGTATGAAGACATTAGAGAAAATGTCTTTGGGATACCCTGTAGCTTAGATTCGATTTAACTGTAGTTTAGATTATGCTTAATTGTCACGTCTCTCTTCCTTTGTTCTGGTACAAATATCTAGCGTTTTTCGTATGACATTTTTGTTTCTTAAGAATGCAGCACCTCTTTTGTAGATTTTAGTAGGTTTCTCATGTTGGTTATATGTACTGTTTCTTCATAAATTGATCCCACTGTGCATTCCTGTCTAGAAAATTACCTAAGTGTTTGTGGCATCCTCCTAAGGGTATGACATCTGGAGATTCATCATTTCCATCTGTTCTTCATTGGTGATGTCAGTTTTGATTACTCACTTAATGCATTATCCAGTTTTTCCACTGTATAGTCAACTAATAAGCAATCTGTCAGGAATTACATTAAGATGATGCAAAACTCCTACTCTTCCTCAGTGTTTCCTCTTAGACTTAGCATCTGTTGATAGTTCTTGCCTGAGCCGTTTTTTACTATGTTGAATAATTTTATTCCAACTCCAGCACTTCCTTCATATTTAATGGTTGGGGCTAGGCATGCTCTTGTTTCCTTAGTATGGATTTAATATGAATTTCTGTTTTTTTCCAGTAGTCTATAATTAGTCAGTACTGTCTCCTAATTATTTTTATGCTTCATTTGTCTCAGATTTTGCCAGTGGGATTCTCTTCAAGAGCTCTCTCTAGGAGTCAGGTTTCTTTTACTGGGAAATAGTAACCAATAGTGACCAAGAGCCTGGCACTATTTGTGCTTCTAGGCATTTTCAGCAGGCTGGACTTTTTTTAGATGCATTCTTTCTTTTCTTTTTTTTTTTTTTAGACAGAGTCTCAAGCTGTTGCCTTTGGTAGGGTGCCGTGGTGTCACAGCTCACAGCAACCTCCAACTCTTGGGCTTAAGTGATTCTTTTGCTTCAGCCTCCCAAGTAGCTGGGACTGTAGCTACCCACCACAACGCCTGGCTATTTTTTTGGTTGCAGTTGCCACTGCTATTTTAGCTGACCGGGGCTGGGTTCCCTCGGTAAATGGGGCCGGTGCCCTACCCAGTGAGCCAAAGGCACTGCCCAGATGCATTCTTTCTTGAAGGGGGAGTTGTTTAACCTGATCTGGAGTTTCTTTCTACCTTAAGTATCTCTTTTTAGAGCAGTAGGATTGGTTTTTTCCAAAAAGATTAAGAATGCTTAAAATCTGTTGCATGCTGAGTAAGTTCATGCCTTATGGACCAGGAATCTAGGGCACATACTTCCAAATGAGGAACTATTGCCCCTGTGCTAAAATGAGAACATGGTTGTGATTCTCTTTGTAGAGATTGGAAACAGCAGGGGTGGGTGGTGTGGGTATGGGAAGAAGAACAGAGCTTCTTTGGGCACTTAGACTTTTACCTAAAGCATTTGCCCCAGGAACAACATGGCTTGAATTGCCACTCGTATGTGGATTTTTTTCAATAAATATATTTATTTTTTGAAGACTTGTAACAAGTTGAAAAAACTCACAGATGAACCATGTAACCTAGAAATATTTGAAAAATTAAGGAAAAGTTAGGTATGTCATGAATGCATAAAATACATGTAGCTACTAGTCTGTTTTATCATTTACTATTATATATAATCTATTATAAAAAGTTAACATGTTTCAAAACTTTTCACATAAACACAGGCTATACATGGTAGGTAACGTTCAGAGTGGAGCTGCAGTATGGTGTAGCTTCTCTTGTTGCTTGTGCAGTAATTTCAGAGTTGGGAGTATTTCCTTAAACTGGGTGATGCTAATTATCTCCATGTGAGAGTTCATCTCTCCAGTAAATTGCATATCATAGTAAGAAGCGATCTCTTGCATTTCTTGTATTTTTCATCACGTTTTGTTGTATCTGTACTGAAAGGCACGAAAACCCTGTGTGGAAAACCTTTGTAAACTCATATTGATAATGTGCCTTTTATGTGGGTGCAGGATTACTATAAGAAAGGCATATCTCTAGCCAGGTGTTGTGATGGACCGTCCCAGCTACTCAGGAGGCTGAGGCAAGAGAATCGCCTAAGCCCAAGAGCTGGAGGTTGCTGTGAGCTGTGACACCATGGCACTCTACCGAGGGTGACAAAGCGACAAAGTGAGACTCTGTCTCTAAAAAAAAGCATATCTTTCTTATAGTAAAGAAAAAGCAAAGTCATTAAATGACAATTTAAAGCAAACAAAAGGTGAGGGATTTAATACCAGGAAAGGATGGTTTGATAATTTTAGAAAGAGTTTTGGCTTACAAAATGTAAAGATAACTAGAGAAGCAGATTTTGTGCTGAGAGGCATGCAGGAAGCAAGTTCTCTGACACCATTAAGAAAATTGTTGAGGGGAGTGGATATCTGCTTCAACAGATTTTTAACGTTGATGAAAGTGCTTTATTGTGGAAAACAGTGCCACAAGGGACATTTACTAAGAAGAGAGGTAAGCGGTATTTAAAGCAGGAAGGGGTGGGCTGACTCTGCTGTTTTGCACAAATGCAGTCTGCTGTCTGGTCAGGACTGATTTTATCTGTAAAGCTGCCAAACCCCAGGCCTTGAAAGGAAAAGATAAACACCAGCTGCTAGTCTTTTGGCCATGCAAAGAGAGGGCCTGGACAATGAGAACACCTTTTCTGGATTAGTTCTACTGTTGCTTTTTGTTCCTGAAGTCAGAAGTACCTTGCCAGTAAGTGACTACCTTTTAATGTTCTTTTGTTATTGGATAATGTTCCTGGCCATCCAGAACCCTGTGAGTTCAACACCAAAGGCGTTAAAGTGGTCTATTTGTCCCCAGCACAACATCTCTTTATTTATCCTCTAGGGGAGGGGGTTATAATGACCTTTAAGGCTCATTATACAGGGTACTCTTTTGAAAGGATTGTCAACACCGTGGAGGAAAACCCTCATGAAAGACCATCATGAAAGTCTGAGAGGATTCTACCGCTGAAGATGCTATTTCTGTTTTGGAAAAAGCTGTTAAAGCTATCAAGCTGGAAACAAGACATTTCTGCTGGAGAAAACTGTTCGGATATGTGCAGATTTCACGGGTTACAACAGAGCCAATCAAAGAACTCATGAAAGAGATTATGGATATGACAAACTTGGTAGGGGGTGGGGAGTGGTAAAGGGTTTCAAGATACAGATCTTGGAGAAATTCAATAGCTGATAGACACCACAGCAGAGGGATTAATAGAAAGAAGATGGCTTGGTGGGAGACAGGTTTTTCTGAACAATGCCAGAGGATGAGGAAGAAGATGTAGAAGAAGCAGATTGACATTAGACAGTCTGGTGGAAGGGGTCTGATTATTCAAGACTGCTTTTCACTTCTGTAAACCCTGTTAGGATTAGGGCACTGAAACTAAAGCCAGTGGTGGAAGCTTTGGTATTGTATAGAAATATTTTTAGAGAAGTGAAAAGTAAAAGTTACAATTTATTTACATAAAGTTACACCTGGTGTTCCTGCCTCTTGTTCCATCTCTGCCCCTTCCTTCTCGGCCACCTCTGAGACAACCAGACCCACCCCTCTAATTCTACCTTCACCTCAGGCTGCTCAGTGTGAAGATGACGAGAATGAAGACTTTTCTGATGATCTGCTTTCACTTAATGAATAGCAAATGTTTCTTCTTCCTTATTTTCTTAATATTTTTTCTCTAGCTTTATTGTAAGACTACAGTATATAACATAACATACAAAATAGGTGTTAATTCACTATTTGTGATATCAGTGTGCTTCCAGTAAGCAGTAGGCTATTAGTAGTTAAGTTTTGGGGGAGTTGAAAGTTTCATGTAGATTTTTGACTTGCTAAGGAGTCAGCACCCTTAACCCCAGTGGTATTCAAGGGTCAACTGTGTGACTGTGTGTGGCTTTTGTGCAGTGCCTGGGGATGGAGAAAGGAAGTAAGGTAAAATAAGCACATTTTGTTAAAATAAATGGTAGCCTGAAGCAGTACCCATAGAACTTATCTTTATTGACCGAAAAATAAAAAATTTCAGCTTTAAATCTTAAGATGTCTTAGTGTTCTCCCAGGAAATTTGGTACTATCTGATAGAGGTACTCTATCTTTTAAGGAAAATTTAAAATCTCAGGGCAGTTAACATAATATCTTCAGCATTTTTGTTTTACAACGTTAGTCTTTGATTCTCTGTATGTGCTTGGTCCTCACTCAGGTTTTCCTCTGGATCTCTTACGCTGTGAAAGCCTTCTTGGTTTGGACCCTGCAACTTGTAGCAGAGTTCTAAACAAAAATTACACACTGCTCGTGTCCATGGCTCCGCTCACCAATGAAATCCGGCCGGTCAGCAGCTGCACCCCTCAGGTGAAGACCCACTAGGAAACCCACTTGGTAGTGCCATTGCGACTACTGTCAGTTTTGTTTTCTTAATTCTTAGTTTGCAGATAACATATATTAAAAGCACTGACTCAGAAAGCAGTCTTGTATTTTACTCCATTGTGAGATATGTGGAATTTATGAAGTATAATTGGCATATTTTATTTATGATTTATGTTTTATTCAGTGACTTGTGGCACATTAGATTAAAATTTTATTCATGTACAGAATAATTTAAAGAGAATGCTTTGGGATGCTCTAAGAAGGAAGCCTGGATCATTTTGAAGGATCAGATGAATTTAATTAGGAAAAATGAAATGTTTTAGCTGTGATACTAAATAAACTGGAAGGAAAAGATGATGCTGAAAAGCTGAAGCTCTGGTTGACTGTAGAATTTATGTGTTAAAATTACTTTTGTTTTTTAACTTCTTAAAAATAAATTGGTTGCATTTATTTGTATACTTAGCGAGGAAGTTGTCTGTGCCATGTCCCACGAAGGGGGTTATGTTGCCCTTCTTCAGTGCTACGTCCTGCCCGGCTTCCCGGATGTGCAGGAGAAAGGAATGGCTTCTTGAACAAAGTTGATTTTGTTGCCTGTGTTTTTCCCGCTGCCTCAGTGAGGACCCTGCATCCCCACACCAAGTTCTGTCCTCTTTATTGAGCAGGAGATGAGCATGTAATCAACCTTCTTTTGTAATTGTTCGTGGGCCCCCCTCACTGCCTCCCATTCTGTAGGATAATAGGCATAGTAGGAATCCAGGAACTGTCTGGATAAATGGTAGGATGGATGGAATTTTGTGAAAATTTGCGTGTGATTCATGATAATAACAGCTAACACTTTAATATGTAGAGTTTATGACAGTGATTCTCAGCCTTCCTAATGCCGCAGTGTATTTTCATTGTTAAAAAGGGGTCACGACCCACAGATTGAGAACCGCTAGTTTATTATATTCCAGGCTTACTGTTTTAAGCCTTTTGAACAACCTTACAGCATTCTCATGGAGTAGACTCTTTATTGCTATTTTACAGATTGAGCAAAATGAGGCATAGAGAGCGTAAGGGACCTGAAGGTGACACGGCTGAAGGGATGAAACCAACATGCAAAGCTAGGCAGCCAGCTCACTCCGGAGTCCATCCTCTTAATGGCAGTGATAAGATGTATTTCCTTGATTCCAGTATTAAACTGAAACTATTTTAATAAAACTTTTGAAATTTGTTTTCATAAGGATAATTGCATATATGAAGTATTGGCTATTTGTAAGACTATATTTACTCACTTATATTTGTTTTCTTTAGATAAATTACAGTTTTATCTTATCTGTTTTATGATTATAGCATATTGGACCAGCTATTCCAGAAGTCAGTTCTGTCTGGTTTAAACTGTACATTTATCATATTACTGGGCAAGGACCACCATCTCTTTTACTGTCCAAAGGTACCAGACTTCGAAAATTGCCAGATATATTCCAGGTGTGTGTGAAGTTTTGGGTGGTGGTGGTTTTGTTGAGAAGGCTGGAAATTTGTGAGCAGTATTATAGATAACTTTCTTAACTTTGTCTTTATTTCTAAACCTGTTTTATGTATTAATTATTTATTTCTTTATAATAGGGTTATGATCGATTACTAATAACATCCTGGGGTCATGATCCTGGAGTGGTTCCCACATCAAATGTGCTCGCGATGTTGAATGACGCTTTAACACATTCTGCGGTTTTAATTCAGGTACAGTTACGTCACTTGAAACAATCAATTTTGGATTTTTATCATAAAAAACATAATTTGATTAGCTTTCTACTGAGTCACAATCAGATTTCAGTAATTGAAATGTATACAGTAGAAGCAGAAGGAATCAAAGATGTGGGTGTCAGTCTTGGCTGTTGGGCAGTGTGGAGTTGGTAGAAGCAACATGGACTTTGGAGGTTTGAATTCCATCTTCATCTTCTGCTAGCTGTGTGACCTGTGTTTTCTTTTTTAAAATAATAGCTTTATAGTAATTTCCCCTTATCTGTGGGGGATAAGTTCCAGGACCCGCATTGGATACTGAAACCATGGATAGTACTGAACCTTATGTATACTGTTTTTACCTATACATACATACACACTTATGCTAAAGCTTAGTTTGTAAATTAGGCACAGTAATTTATATATGGAATGTGCAGAGGGGTCAGCCCCAGTAAATCTGTCTGGACAGGGAGTTTTTTCTCCCTGCTGTGTCCCTAGTGCCTAGCGCAATGCTTGGCTCATAGTAGTTATTCAACTAGTGTTTGTTGAATAAGTGAGTAGGAATATGAAGTGGCATGACATATACCAGGGCCTTTAAGTTGTTCAGTATTTTATAGGGGTAAGAGTGGTTGGATCATGGTCAGAAGTGAGTGTGAAGTAGGCAGGTCGTGGAGTGTCCTGCTGTAGAGCTTAGAGTTTAACCTGTAGATGACGGCAGCAATTACCTGGTGTGTGCAGGCTACTAACATGTCTAGGAGCGGATGTAGGGAGTGGGAGAAGACGCAAGAGGAGACCAATTAGGATTATGTGTAGTGGTCTAGAGAAGAGATAAAGACGGCTCCAATCAGGGACGCGGTAATAAGAATTGAAAGGGAAAAAATGGATTTAAGAACTACTACAAATATATAAGTAATATAGTTGATCAGATACATGAGAAAGATATGGGAAGAGGGAAGAATGATTCCAGGGTATTTGACTTGTGAAGGTAGAAGCTGGGTGGATGATATGACTACTTGAGAGAACACAGGAGGAAGAGCTGGTATAGGGGCACTTGCTGTGTAGGAGTGTAAGTATCTATGAGATATTTGGGTGGTAAAGAAATATTCTGAAATTCAAATGAGAGATTGAACAAAAGAGATAGACTTAAACCAGTGTCAGCAGGTAGATGGTAATTAAAACCAGGAGAGTTTGAGATTAGCCAGGGAGAACACTTAGGGGAGGTGGTGGGAGATAACAGAACAGGCTAGATGTGGACTTAAGTCAGACTGCCTAAATTCACATCTTGGCTCTCATTGGTAATCTTGGGAACACTGAATAATCTCCTTGAACTTTAACGTCTTTACCTGTAAACTGGAAATGGTACAAGTTTGAAGAAAATGCCTGAGCTGCTTGATTACATAGATGCTTTGCAGTGAGTTTAGCACACAGGAAGATCTTAGACAGTGTAAGCTGTGTGGTAGTGGCAGTAGAAATAGTGAGGGAGCAGTGGGGGACTGTTCTTGTTTGTCCTGTTGTGGGTCAGCCTTTCATGTCTTTGAGCCTCACTTGTCTTTACCTGTAAAATGAGGGGGAATGCTTGCAAGGCCTGTTCTATAGGCAGTATTCAATGGAGTAAGCCATGTTAGGTTTTGAGGTTTGGTTTCTTTGGTATTGCAAAATATGGATAGAAAACTATATCCAAATCAGTAGAAAGTGCCAGTTTTAAAAGCATTTGTTAAGGAGTTTTGCTTCTTTTAAAAAAGAGTACCTCCTTTATTAAATTTTGTGGAAAAAAGTCACCTTGGTGGAATTTTGAACATTACCAGTGAAGATTTTGCTTAAAACTATTACTTTATTGTAACTATGTGTTTTAGGGTTAAATCATAAATCTATCACTGCAGTAGAAGAGAGTTGTCAGAAATATATTCAAATTGTTTTGTGAAACAACTAAAGGAGTATGATTTCTCTGGGATATATCAGGGTTTCTTGCATTTGTGTAGTATATAGATCTCTTTTAAAGGGAAATATGTCTAGATCCTCTGCTAAATTTTCCTTTAGTACTATAATAAATATATAAACATAAAATTCTTCACGCTTATCATTATTTTACAACTCTAAAGTCAAGTCAAACTTAGGTATTAAATGAAATAAGCAAAGCTTTAAAACAAATGAAATTCAAATGAGCAACACCAATTGAATATAACGAATAATCTAAATTATTGTTACATGGGTGGGTAGACTGAGATTTTGTTTTAATTTTGAATTAGTAGTATACTCACATGATTAAGAAATAAAGCACTATTAAAAGGTGTACAGAGAGAAGTATCAGTCCCCTGTAGCCCTGTCTACCAAGTTCCTCATCCCTCCTTTAAATCAGTCCATCACCTCTGTCAGTTTCTGCTGTGTCCTTCAAGAGTTCCCTTATACATAGGAAGCAGTCACATGCTGAGGTGTCCTTGCTTTTTCCATGTGGCCATTAGAGATCTTTCCATTTCAATTCAGAGAGAGCTTCCTTTCTTTTGCAGCTGCCTTGAAAGTGTGTATTGTATCTGTAATTTATTTAACCTGTCCTCTGTCAGTGAGCATTTTGGTTGTTTTCAGTTGTATGTTATTATAATGGTGTAGCAGGTAACTCTTGGGTGCAGGTTGAGTTTTGCATTCCTAGTCCATGGTATGCCGTGTAGTTGTGGGCATTCTGCTGCCCCCCGTCCCTCTGGCTAACACATGCGTAAGCTAACTTGGCTTCCTTTGGTCTTCACTTGACTAGTTCCTGATTTACCTGTTAAATCAGCCTCTTTTTTTTTTTTTAAATCAGCCTATACACTCAATTTGAGAAACATTGTCTTGTAGGTTAAAGTACATATAAGATTGTTATTGTTTGCTGTAGAAAAATAGAAAATTGTTGAAAACATGTTGGTGAAGTATTAATATGGAATACATCATCATGTGACTCAATCTTACGGTGTGAAAGTCAATTTTTGGAAATGTACGTTTCTCACACACCTTTCACCTTTTGTTTCTTTATGTTCAGGGACATGGTCTGCATGGGACAGGAGAAACTGTTCATGTACCATTTCCATTCGATGAGACAGAACTACAAGGAGGTACCTTTTGAATTGTTTCCATTGACTTTCTTTTATTCATTAAATGTCAACAATTTGACGAGAAGCATGGCAGGAAATGAATTCTTAACCATTCTGCTATTACAGAGTATTGGCAAAAGGTTTTTTTTTTTTTTTTAATGTGCTTTCTTCACAAAGAACTGATAGAGTAAGACTCATTTAAGACCTTTGAAAAAATATTAATCTCTCTTGGAGTTGAAGGTAGTAAGTGGATTCTCTGCCTTGATGGAAGACTGTTTGCTCTCTACTTTGCTCTTCAGTTTCCTTTCATTGTTTATTTTTTGAAGATTGGGGGAGAAGATAAGTCATAACTCATAGGAAAGATTTTATGCTTAGAAAGTTGATTTTTTTTCCCCTTCAATGTCCCATACATTCTTTCCGTGGGGGTTGGTTTCAATGTGTTCAGTGCAAAGTTTTGAGTCTCAATTTGTGGATTAATTGGTTTATATATACACTGTACATACTAGAGACTGTTGCTAGGAATTTAATGGTTTCATATATATTTTTTTTAGAGACAGAGTCTCATTTTATCACTCTCGGTAGAGTACCATGGCATCACATAGATCACAGCAACCTCCAACTCCTGGGCTTAGGCAATTCTCTTGCCTCAGCCTTGCGAGTAGCTGGGACTATAGGCCCCTGCCACAACGCCCGGCTATCATTTTTTTGTTGTTGCAGTTTGGCCAGGGCTGGGTTTGAACCCGCCACCCTTGGTATATGGGGCTGGCGCCCTACCCACTGAACCAGAGGTGCCACCTTTATCTTTTAATTTTCTTTAATCAACTTAAAAATTTGTTAGGAAATTTAAAAATGGATGGTAGTAAACATTTGTATTTGTAGTTTATAGAACACTTGCATATATTTCTTGATTCAGGATTTCTTTTGCTGTTCAATTTTATTTTTGCCATTAGAGGGGATTTGAGTGAATGCAGGGTTTTGCAGGGTTTTAGCTAAATCAAGCTTGTTAGAACTACACAAGAAAGCTTTGTGTCTTTCTAGAAATGAATGTGAGCCACTGTACATTTGATGCATGACGCTCAGAGAATTTCTATAAAAACATACTCATTCTTTTATAATATAGAAGATACCTTTTCTCTGTTGAATATAGCTTGCGTTGTTTCATAGAACTTACTGTTCTAATTGCCACTTTACCCTACTCTGCTAAAGAAGGGAAAGGGAGAATTTATAAATATCGTTTCCCATTTCATGGAGGTTAGACTGCAGATGCCTCATGTTTGAAATTAAGATGCTTGCTTGCTTCTGCCTGTATAAAACTGGTAGAGAAGAGTTTTCTCTCCTGAATAGCCCCTGTTCTTATATGAGTACTTCTACAGCTAAACCTTGCCATTTAGTCTTCTAAATAAATTGTAAGGAGAAAAATACTTGTTTATGTGAAGATGTAGATAGTGACAACAGGGTCTTAACATTTAGAAAATCTCAAGAACTGATGGAGTCCCTGGCCTGGGCGGTATCATGTGAAGTATAAAAAAGAGTTATCTTCATATTTGGATAGAGAGCATCTTTCTCTTTTGTAAGTTTACATGTTTATGAGAACTTGAGCTAATACATAAATAATTTAGGCATATGATTTCAAATATATTAATTAGCTTTAGTTTCAATAAGAATAACTTGGCTTTTCTTAAATTTTTTAAAAGTATAATTTATGTATTATACATTTTCTGATAGAAGCCTATCAAGTAAGTTTTCCAGGCAGAATAGAACCACAAAGAGAAGTCTAGAGAATTTGTCACTGATTGGCTTTATTTGCTTGTTTAGCAGGTAATTTGTTTTACATATGCTTCCTAAAGTTTGTAAATATGTTGTATGTGAACAATATTCTTTTGTAATCACATTTATTTCTTTACTGGAATCAATCTTGATATATTAAAGTATAAAAGTATTTCTAACAGTTGCTTAATAAATAAAAGTATATCTAAGTTGGTGTTGTGTTATAGAACTATTCACTAAATTATGTCATCTCTTTGTCCTTAGAGTTCACTCGTGTCAATATGGGTGTTCATAAAGCGTTGCAAATGTTAAGGAACAAAGTGGACTTGCAGCATTTCTGTGGCTATGTCACCATGTTGAATGCTTCTAGCCAACTTGCAAATAGAAAATTCAGTGATGCTTCTGATGAGAGAGGTTAGCCAATAGTTGGGTTCTTTGAATTAAGATAATTTACATAATCTTTTTTTTTTTTTTAAGACAAGAGTCTCACTTTCTTGCCCTGGTAGAGTGCCATAGTGTCCTAACTCAAACTCTTGGGCTTACGTGATTCTTTTGCCTTAGCCTCCCAAGTAGCTAGGACTACAGGTGCCCACCACAATGCCTGGCTAGTTTTTTAGAGATGGGGTCTCACTCTTGGTCAGGCTGGTCTTGAACTTGAGCTCAAGCATTCTACTTGCCTTGATCTCCCAGAGTGCTGGGATTATAGGCATGAGCCACGACACTCAGCTCTATATAATCTTAACATACAAAAATCAGTAATCCTTTTGGGAATATTGAATTATTTAATAATTAATGTTCTTTGTGCTAAAGAATGAGAAAATATTTTGTAACATCAGTTGGACAAACATCAGTTGTTCAAATGGAGAAAATAGGGTTGGAATACAGAAAGGTTTGGGGGCTTTTAGCCCTTTACTGTCACATCTCTACTTACAGAGTTTGAGTTAAGTTAGCTTTATAGGGTGATGGTTTCAAAACTTAAGTCTCTGTAAAAATGTTTCCAAAATAGACTTAATAGATTTTCCCTTTCAACTTTTTTCCTTCTGTCAAGTGTACCATTGTCTTCGTTACCCAGGCCTAAAATTTTAATTTAATCTCATTCTTTTCTTTTTCTTTTTTTTTTTGCTCTGTCCATTTAGCTTCCAAGTTCTGTGGTTTAGGCTTTAGAAATGTCCTTCACTTGTTTTCTCCAGGCTCTCTCCTTTTTAAATTCTGTATAAAAATGTTCTAGTCTGGGTCCTGATCCCTTAATCGTGTATTATTGCTGTCATCCCCTGCTTAGCCTTCCTGGCTCTCCTCTTCTCTCCAGTCTGTCCTGAGAATTGACAACAGCTAATGTTCATTAGATACTGCTTTCTTTTTCATTTGAAAGTCCATTTTCTCATGGACTTCATCAGGCATCTTGTTTCTGCTCTGGCAGAATATTGGTTTGTATGTGGCTTTGGTTGCCACGATGCCAGTCCCTGTTCACTGACCCTGGGAGACTGAAACAAGTGTCTGCCAATGATAAAAATTTTCCACGAGCCTCTTAGTTTGGAGCCCTAAGAAAATGTGGTTGATTTCAAGCCATCAGGTCAGTTGGATTGGCTTTCTTTGTGACAGATAGCTACTCCTGGTTCATTTATCTTTGACCCGAGGAGTAGGGTAGCTTTCCATAGTTGACTACCAAGTATTGCAGGGGCTTTTTCTAGAGAAGAGGGCTATCTGTGTCTTAGTCATTTCAAAGCATGTCTACTAAAGCTGGCATTTTTTATATCATTTATTCCACAAATATTTATGGAATGCCTGCTTAGGTGCTAGAGATTTAATTAGACCAGATTTTATTCCAGAGGTTAAAATCTGAAGAGAGAAACAAATGAGGGAATCAGTGTATAGGATGTTAATGCCAGTAATAGGGGTCTGTTTAAATGTTAGTACAGCACAGAGAAGGTAGATCTCAGCCCAGCCCAGCTACCAGAGAAGGCTGCTTAGAAAAGGTAAAGTCTGAATTAGATTTTGAAAAATGAACAATTAGCTAGACAAAAGATTTTTTTTTTTTTGAAAGGCACCAGCCTTTCAGGCAGAGGGAATTAAGAGACAGTGGCTCATCATGGCCAAAAGATAGGATTTTATTTGCTGGATAGCAGTGGAAGATAAAGAGTAGAGAGTTAGTTAGGTAAGGTCTAGAGATCTTGGAGTGTTGAAAGACATAAGGAGTCAATAAAGAATTCCAAAGAGGAATAACATAATCACAATGAATATTTCCATAGGAATATAAACAGCTTTAATAATGATCTAAGTAAAAGTTTCAATTTGTGTCCTACCTTTTGAATCTTGATTTCCTTAGGCTAGAGTTTCTTAGCCGTAGCACTGTTTGCATTTTGAGCTTGGTAATTCTTTCTCACGGAGGACTATGCTAGATAGTTAGCATCCATAGACATCAGTAGCATCCCCTCCATTCGTGTCCCTTGGGGTCAGAATTGCAACACTGGTTTAGAACCAGGGCTTTAGGACACGCGTTATTCATTTCTTCCCTATAATCAGTGCCATTGTAGGAAGTCCTCTTTATGTTAAGACTTGATTTATTGACATATTCTACTAACTCCTAGAATCCTAAATATTCCCTTTAATTTTAAGGAGAACCTGATTTAGCTTCTGGTTCAGATGTAAATGGGAGCACGGAATCATTTGAAATGGTCATTGAGGAAACAACTGTAGATTCAGCAACAAAGCCAATCGCTGGTAAAGTGTTAAAAATTATTTTGCAATTTCATTATTAGACCAATTGCTGGGGTTTAACTTTCTGGTAAGTCATTTGTCTGTTATTATCTGTAACAGACTTTTATTAAAGTTTTCTAAGAAACATTTTTATATACTTAGAATAGTAGTTCAAGTAGTATAAAATTATGACTTGAAAATAATAACTTAAATTTGATTATTCCTGTGTTAAATATTTTGATTCATTCTTTCATCTTACAAATGTCTTACACTGTTCTTTTTTGGGTACATGATTACTTTGAATATTTGATGAAAGCTGTGTACTTTCTCCCCAGTCACATGTATATATTCAAAAAAAAGTACTCTCTTGTTTCAGAGATAACTGGCCCCATTTCATTCCCCCTCCCCTTCCATGCCTACTATTGGATGTCACAAGGGCCAGGAATCTCTGACCCTCTGGTCACAAAACGCTTGTCAGTTATATGATGTGTATAAATAGATGTACAGTAGAACCTCCATAGTCGACCACCTCCTTAAGTTGACCTAATTTTCAGAGACTGGACATGTATCACATGTACTCAGGGGAAGTTTCTTATGTTGACCAGTTTATTACAATCTCTTGGGTGGTCAGCTTAACAGAGGTTCTACTGTGCATGATTAAAAACTTTAAAAGTTTATGTGTCCTTTTTTAGGTGCCACAGCAGAAGCAGATTGGGTTCCTCTTGAGCTGTGCTTTGGAATTCCACTGTTTAGTTCTGAATTAAACCAGAAAGTTTGTAGGAAAATTGCTACACATGGCCTTTGCAGAAAAGAGAGGTGAGGTTTATATTCATTCTCCTTTTCCTCTGCTTGACTTTTAGGCTGTCGGTGAAAGGTTACCGAATCTTGCTTGCTTTTGTTTCACACATGAATGTAGTAATTGTCTTGTATGTATTTATCCAGATGGCTAGTTTAAGGGCCATCTGAATAAATACATACATCCAGTTTAGTTTGCTGCATTTTTCAAAATTAAATTTCACTAGATTAGAAATTAGTCACATGCAGACACTTTGGGCTCATATTTTGGTTAATTAGATGTACTTAGTTACCCAGGTTTGGTGAGGGTATAGTGAAATGGGCATACGTATAGATCAGAACCTGTGTGTTTTTCTTTATACAAAATTTCTCTGTGTACTTCTCAATTCATTTGATTGGTTTAATGTATCTTATGTCATAAAATTAAAAGTACTCAATTAAAAAAAAATTAAATTTAAAAAGTACTCAGTTAATTTTACTATCTGTTCTATGAAAATAAAATAACATACATGAATAAAAAGTAGAAATACTATGAAACTTTAAAGATTGCCACTAAAGTTTTTACCAGTTTACGTATTTGAGAAAATATTTCTTTTAGGTGGGTCGATGTGTGTTAAATGTTCCATATTTATTTTTTATCAGGTTGTCTCTTAAAATTATTCTGGTTATTCGAAGTGGTTTGTGTCATTGTCATTCCTCAGAGTG
Organism: Perodicticus potto; assembly: GCA_963574655.1. NCBI lineage: Eukaryota > Metazoa > Chordata > Mammalia > Primates > Lorisidae > Perodicticus > Perodicticus potto. Next base: position 9,402 of record CAUYRH010037116.1, on the reverse strand, counting down.
CCTAAATTATTTAAAAAGTTTTCTTTCATTTAATATTTATTTGTACTAATAGTTGAAAAGTTTCTTTTTTAAACAGTATCTTCAATTTTGGTTATATAATATTTTGTATTTCAAAATGACTTTTATATGTACTGTTATTCTCTTATTATTAAAACAAGCATTTTATTGATGAAAAGCATTGAAATTGCTTTTTAAATTATTTAATGTTAATACATACATAAATGGATTTAAGTTGCTAAATTGAACTCTTATGAGATATTTGTTCTTAACCAATATGTTTATTTTAAACTTTTTCTCTTCCTTTTTTTTTTTTATAGCCTTCAAAACCTCTTACATTCCAGTAGAAAGCTTTCTTTACAAGTCCTTAACTTTGTTCACTCATTCCAGGTAATAGAAAATAAGACATTCAAATGGTACTTGTATAGACCTTTATGGTGTGCAAGACATGTTTATTTTTCAGTCTCCACAGTAGCAAGATAATAAGCATATATTTCATTGTATAAGTAAAGGCTCTTAGATTTGAGAAGTGCATTTACTTGCACATTTAATTGGCCAGGTCTTCAGAGATCAAAGCTTGATCTTTTGTTCTGTGTTGGTGGTTTATTCAACAGAAATGTGATAGGCATCTGTCGTGGGCTGTGCACCATACTAGGTGCTGGTTCTTGGTTGTGGTATACTTCATTAATGGTGCAGCCATTGTCCATTGCCAAGAGGGGCTTTTCTGCTGTGGCATTGAAGGCCAGTGCTTTTGTTTTCCCCACAAGGAAAATTCTAGACTTGATTTAACATAAACTTATAGAATGGATTACTTCTATTTAGAGTATTTGATCTAACATTATGAAATCACATTTCAGAGTTTATTTCATTCATTCATTCAATAAAACTTGAATCTACCCCATGCCATACCCTTTGCTAGGTGCTAGGGAAGTGGTACTGTATAATACACTAATGGAACTGACAGTGTTAGATGAGACAATAGTCATATAAACTTCAGAATATATAAGTAATTACAGAGTTTAGTAAGTACTTTAAAGGAGCCAAACCTGCATTCCACTATGGTAGAATCTGCAGATAGACCCATTTGAAATTGTGGGAGATAATATGTAAGCCAAAACCTAAGTCACAGAAAAGAGTATTCTAGGCAGAGCTTACAGGTCCATAGGTCCAATGTCAGGGAAGCGCTCAGTGTACAAAGAAACAAGAGATCAGTGTGGCAGAAGCCTCGTGAAGAAGGCTAGTGGCAAAAGAGGAGGTGAAGAGAACAGGGCCCTGATACACAGGGCCTTTTGGCGTATGTTCAGGAATTTGTGTAATATACTGAGTGTAAAGAGAAACAAAGGTTTTTAAACAGGAGAAACATTTTTCCTGATTTTGTAAAAATATTAGTTACTGTTTGGAGAATAGAAGGGGACAAGGGTAGAAATAAGCACAGTTTGGCGGCTATTATAATAGCTTAAGCAAGTGATGCTGGTAACTGAGTATCGTTTTCATGAAAACACCAAATTTTGCATGTATGCCTGATAAAATTTTGTTTACTAAATGTACACACTACTACATCAGTAATTTATGTATATTTCAAAAATAAACAAAAATAGAAATTTTATAGGGATACAGTAAATAGAAGAAAATCCAAAATTCATTTGGTACTGTACTCTATTTTGAAATGAGTACCGCACTTTGGAGATCGCTGGCCTTGGCTGTGGTGAATACTCAAGGTATCATTGGGATACTTTGAGATACGTTTTGGAGATAGACTGATAAAGCTTGGTGATGAATTAAATGTGAGGAAGAGATCATGGGTGTGAAGGAGGGAGGGATCAAGAGTAAGTCTTCTATTTCTTTATTAGCCAGATGTGTGGAGTAGAGGAGCATCGGAAGGAAGGGATGAGGGAAATTGTTGGCGTTCAGTGGTGGACATGCTAAGTATAGAACGCAAAGGGAAAGGCCTGAGAGGAGATGTCAGGTAGACGGATGTTTGAGCCTGGAGTTCTGGGGAGAGGTCTGTGTTTTATATGTGTGAATCTGAGACGCTAGAGCAGATAGATTGTTCTGGTGCTTAGGTGTTTCAGAGCTTTTCTTCAGTTAAGTAAAACTTTGAAGTATGTTCAGCCCTCTAGCAGTTAACTTTTTCATATTCATTATTTCTGTTGATTTCAAAGCATCTGACTTATATTAGTCATTTTTACATGTATGAATTGGTTATTGGGGGGCTCCACAAGGCAGATGTTTGTCTTCTGTCCTGTACATTCCATAAATATTTCTCAGGTAACCATATTAAGTGGTTTGGTAAAGTATTGAATATAGATTATTTCCCTTGTTTCTTAATCTTTTAGGAAGGTGCTTCAACACTGGATATTCACATGGAGCCCAGTTTTTCAAGTTTGCTTTCACAGTCCTCTTACGCTGATATGGGAGTTCCACTTCCTGCAAAAAACTTAATATTTAAAGATGGCATCTTATCAGAATGGAGTGGACAGTCACCTTCCTCACTTCTTATTGCTAATCTCCATTTGCAATAATTTGGTTACACCATTCGTTGCTCACACTTTCTGCCTTTTTTCGTTCTTAACGTTAGCTTTATGGTGTCAGCCACTAAAAAGCCTCCTCTGCTGCAGTGCAATTCGCGCTTCACTGGTCTTAACAGTTTGGGGAACATGTTCATGTTTTCTGAAGTTTTGCTCATTATTGCACATCCTATTGCAACAAAGTGCTTTTTAGCAGCCACACTGTATTTTTTACCTTGAGACAATCTGCATTTCTTTTATAAAACTAAGGATATACTTTATAGGCTTTATGATGACTGTTATGTTTATAAGCAGTCACTATGAATATTGCAATGGTAATTTTATATGTTAGTTTATCAAACATAAATCTTGTTTAATTTTATATTTTGTTACCTATACGTTAGGGGATCAAAGGAAGAGAGAGAACTCTTCCTCTGAAAAAAAGGCTTCTTGGTACTTAAGGTAGTAAAACTATAAAACAGTAAACATCCAGTATTGAGAGAGATATAATGGGCATTAAGTATTCCTGTGGATGTCTGTAAATTATGTATATCAGTTGAACACTGTTGAAGGTATGTAAATCCACATAGTTATATATAACTTAACCTTGATTCCTAGGGTCTTACACTATGACTATTCAGTGACATCTCAAGAGAAACTTTGGAAAACATTCTATTTTTAAACACTGTTTATATGTGAACTTCTGTTCTCAGTCACTTCGGGCTTTATATTTTCATAGAGTCTTTATGGAAAAATAGAATTTATTTTTCACTCTTGTAGCTGCAGCTGCTGCATGTTCTCACCCTGATTTATTTTTTGTTTCTCAGCTTTGATGGTTTCAAACCAAGGATTCTGATTTTAGATTAGAATTACATATTAGAAGTGTTAAGGCTGTGTCTTTGGATCAGAACACTTTAGTGATAAACCTACTTTGAAGACATAGTCTTACGCATTCTGGATTTTAAATTTATGTGAATAGCTTTCTAGGAAATGATAAAGCAAAATTGACTAATTTCAAAGTATTTCTTGAGTCATTGATTCTTTGACTATCACAAATGTTAATTAGGATAATTGGAATCACTTTTTAGACTTTCAGGTTACCCTCCTTGGGAAGTTTGTGCAGTGTTTTAGTTAGCTTCTCTTAGAGGGTAATGGTTTGCTAGTTGAAAACTGTAACCACACTAACTGGTCAGATAACATATATCTGAAATATTTAAAGAATTAGAAAGTTTGGGAATGTTATAACCTAAACATTTTGCTGATAATTTTTGTTACTTATAGGACTGATTTTTGTGTATTTAATGTACTTCTGGAAATATATGCCTTTCTTAAAACTGTTGTCATAACCATGTATTTAATACCATGGCCTATCTATAGAACTGAATATTTTGGACCAGATTATCTGTGGCACAGTCAGTGCTGTGTTTGGGGTCAGTGCAGTCACGTCTGGTTTCCTACTTTGTCCTATAGAACTATAGAAGGTAGAAACCATGTGTATGTTATGTTTGTCCGTGCTAATATTAAAATAATTTCTTATGACTGTGAATCACTCATTTATTTTTCCAATAATTGATATTGTACATTCCAAGCACTATTAAATATGTACGTATGTAACTTTTACAGTTTTTCAACTGAAAGTTGTAAGTATTTTATTTGATCAGGAGTCTCTAATCTCATTTTAATTTTCTTTGTTTGAATTAAGTGTAGTTATTTATTCCTGTATTAACAACTAAAGAAACAACTGTAATAACATGTACACTAATAAAGCATTGAACATTTTGTAGTTGTTGGCAGTGAACCCAGTGTTGGTGAGTTTAAAGCTTAAAATATGGGAATGATTTGCTGCTCTACTTCCTTTGAGGAATTATGGAAGAAAAAATAGAACCGAATAATGATCATGAATTTTAGGGAGAGTACTGAAAAACGTGGTCATCTCTAGTTTCTTGTGTTAAATGAGGAAAGAGTAATCATCTTATTCTCAGCTGAGGACCTCTCAGTATTCTTAAGGAGGGGGGATCTGCATTTTTAGAGTTGTTAGTAAAATGTGAAACGCTGATGTTGTGCTTTACTTTATAGAAGAATTTGCCTTTGTTTTGTTCATACAGTAACACATGAAATTCCTTAAATTTCATATGTGTTGATCCAATTCAATAAGAAGAAAAATCTAAAATATATACTTCGTTATTTGCCAAAGAAGATTCATGAAAAACTTTTATTCAATTATTTTGCGAATGTTATAAGAACTTTAGTTTGGCTTTGTGCCACCTCCTCCCCAACACATCCCAAGGTAGCTTAGACCCTGACAAGCCTTCTTTAGAACAAGAGGAAACAAAAAGGGCACAATTTAGCATTGGTACAGTTTCACCTCTCAAATGTGTCTAAAGAAATGCAATTGTATATCATTTTAAGAAATACACTTTTCTGATTTCCTTGATTTCTTTCTTTCTTTTTTAAATACATAAACATGTAAAGATGATTTTGTATTTGTCTTTTGGGGGGAGTATTGGTTTCTTTTACTTTTTTCTGCTTTCTCTGTGATTCATGTTTCTTTTTTATGTTCAGTGTTTCAAGTATAATTTGTATTTAAAGATTTTAAAGTACCAAAACTATAACTGAATACATTGGATTGTTTTCTGTTAGGATCTTAATATTATACAATGAGGTGTATAAAGTGTTGTCAATTTGATTATTGACACATATAACATGTTTACAAATAAACTGTGGTGTTGATCAAATTACTTTGAAAATGTGTTTAATCTTCTGAAGTTTCTTAATTTTAAATACAACCATGCTTGCAGTGCTGTGACCTTTGTATTCTTCAAAAAAAAAAAAGCAAACTTTATTATTTTGTAGTAATTTCAGATTTATAGAAAAGTACCAAAGATTGTTAGTCCAGTGATGTTTCCTGTACCCGTCACTGAGCTTCCCCTACTGTTAACACCTTGTAAAACTCAGACATTAACATTGGTACAGTACTATTTTCTGAACTACAGACTTTATTTTTCTTTCACCAGTTTTCTCACTAATGTCCTGTTTCAGGATACCGTCCAGGATATCACATTGTGTTTATTTAGCCAACAGTGCCTCCTTATCACCTCCAGTATGACCTTGACACTGTAAAGAGTGCTGCTGGTCAGTTTTTTTGTAGGATGTCTTTCAGTGTGGGTTTATGTCATGTTTTCTCACCGTTTGATTGAGGCCATGTCCTAAGAGGATATGATGAAGTGATGTGCCCTTTTCATTAGTGTATCATCTCCTGGAGAACATGATGTCAGAATGTATCACTGGTGATGTTCCCTCAGTGTCAAGATGAGTAAGGGTATCTGCTTGGTTTTCCCATTGTAAGATACTATTTTTACCCCCTTTTTACTGCGTTCTTTAGCAGAGAGTCACTAAGTCAAGCCCACACTCAAGGGGAGGGAAATTTAACTTTTATTTCCTTATCGGGAGGAGTATTGATATATATTATTTTAGAATTCTTTCTTAAAGAAAATATTTCTCTGTTTTTTAATTCTTTAAAAGACATTTATTGCCGGGCACAGTGGCTTATGCCTGTAATCCTAGCACTCTGATTACACCCTGAGGCTGGTGGATCACTGAGCTCACAGGTTCGAGATTAGCCTGAGCTAGAGCAAGACCCTGTCTCTAGAAGAAGAAAAAAAAGAAAAAAGAAAGAAAAGAAAATATTTCTCCCATTTATCTGATCATTTATTTATATTAGCATGGATTCGTGGCTATTTTATTTTTTGGATTGCAATCTAGTGTTATTTATTTTGTTATGCAAATTGTTTTTAGCTTTGACAATTGGGAACTCTTTGAGGCTGGGTTCTAAATTTTTTTTTGACATATCTTTTTTTTTTTTTTAAGAGACCATATTATGACTTTCTGGCACTATAAGTATTATCTGGTTCTTTTTATTGGAGGATGGTATTTACAAACTAAGATCTGGATGTTGGGTGTGCTTACTGTTACTGGAGTGTCACTGCTTCTGGGCCTCTCTGTTAACTGAACTAGGGGGTATAAATATGTATACTAGCCAGTACAGAGTTACACATTTCTCTATGTCTAGATATATCTGTGTATATATTAAGTTACACATGAGAATATACTGAGAACATAAATCCTCATTTAACATTGTCAGTAGGTTCTTGGAAACGGTGACCTTTAGGGAAATGACCAATTCTTTTTCCTCATCAGCGTTATGAGAAATGATGTTGAAGGGAAACAATGTATCCTGGCCTATGGACATGGGTGAATGGACTTAGTAGAAACCAGCATCACAAGGTTCATTCTAGCCTTAACTGCTTGCTAGTTTATAACTTTCTCTGACAGTGGAAAACTTGGCTCCTTTTAGCCACAATTTATTTGCTTATTTGTTCAAACTTAATATACTTATAAAGAGGTTTCAGAAAAGTTAATTTATACCCTTGGAGAAACAAATGAACCAATTAGAGTATACTGTTTAAATACTTTTTCCCTTAAAGTTTAACAGTATCTAGTCAACACACTATTTCACAAAATAACCTAGGACTCCTTTTATTGCCTCTTTGAAGTTATGTCATTTATAAATTGGTCAGATTCCTCTGTCACACTCTGCATTCCATCTAGGACTTCCTGACATCTTCCTGAATCTAGGATTACCAGTTGATTTTATTTATTCATATAGTAAAAATCACTCTATTTGGGCTTTGTCATATGCATAGAGTCTTATGTCTACCACCCCAGTATGATACAGAAATTGATTTGATAAATACCTAGGAATGGGATTACTTAGTTGGTAAGTATGTATTTAACTTTATAAGAAACTGACAAACAGTCTTCCAAAGTGACTGTAAGTTTGCATTCCTACCAGCAATAAATGGGAGTTCCTGTTGGGGTGGTATTTCCTTGTGTGGTTGAAATATTTCCACAATGAAAAATGACGTTGATAATCTTTTCATATACTTATTTGCCATCCATATATCTTCTTTGGTGAATTGTCTGTTTAGATTTTTGGCCCATATTTTAAAACTTGGGTTGTTTGTTTTGAGGTTTAAGAGTTCAGTGTATTTTCTGAATACAAGTCCTTTAAGTGTTTTGCAGATATTTTCTCCCAGTCTGGATTGCCTTTTCATTCTTTTAATAGTGCCTTTTTAAGAACAAATGTTTTTAGTTTTGATAAAGTCCAGTTTATTCTTTTTTTTAAAAAAATGGATTGGGCTTTTGATACTGTATTTAAAAATTCATCACCAAATCCAAGGTTATACAGATTTTTTTCTATGTTTCCTTCTAGAAGTCTTACAGTTTTATGTTTTATATTTAATCTATTTTGAACTAATTTTTGTGTATGGTATATGTGAACATTTATTTTTGCATATCCAGATGATACAGCTCCTTTTCTTGAAAAGACTTACCTTCGTTGAATTGTTTTTACACATTTATTAATGATAAGTTGATAAATCTTTGAGACTAAGTAGATTAGGAGTTGCCTGGGGGTAGCAATGAGGAGAATGCATGTTTTTGGAGTGATTGAAATGTTTTAAAATTGGGTTGTGGTGATGGTTTTATAATTATAAATTTACAAAGAATCACTGTCTTGTATACTTAAGTGAATGTTATTGGATGGAAATCATACTTAAATAAAACTGTGTTCAAAAGTCAGTTGATACTTTTTGTGGGTCTGTTTCTGCGCTCTATTCTGTGTCTCTCCTTTCCTCAGTTCTGCCCTGAAATTGGGTAGTGTGACTCTTCCGTCAATTTTTTCAGAATTGATTTTTGGTTCCTTTATTTGCTTTGCTGCTTCTTATAAAGTTTACGATCAGCTTGTCAATATCTGCACGGAAGCTTGCAGGGATTTAAATCAAACTGTATAGAATCTATAGAACAAATGGGGAGGGAGAATTGACATCTTAACAGAGATCTCCATTTATTTAAACTACTGTCACTTTTGTAGATTTTAGTGTAAAAATCCTACTCATCTTTTGTTAGATTTCTACTACTAAAGTAAAAAATACTTTATTTTTCTGTGCTATGGGGTGGATTTTTTAAAATTTCTTTTAAAATATCTTCTTTTTTTTTTTTTTTTTGAGACAGTCTCACTATGTCACCCTGGCTAGAGTGCAATGACATCATTGCTCATAGCAACCTCAAACTCTCGGGCTCAAGCGATTCTCCTGCGTCAGCCTCCAAGTAGCTGGGACTACAGGCATCAGCTACAATGCCTGGCTAGTTTTTAGAGATGAAGTCTTGCTCCAGCTCAGACTGATGTCAAACTTCTTAGCTCAAGCAATCCATTCACCTGCCTTGGCCTCCCAGAGTGCTAAGATTACAGGTGTGAGCCACCGCACCTGGCCCCTTTTAATTTTTCTTTTAATTTCAGAGTAAAATAGTTCATTGCTGGTATATAGGAATATGATTAACTTTTGTATATTTGATCTTGCTAAGCTCGTTATGGTGAGCTTTTTTTTTGTAGAATCTTAGAGATTTTCTACTGAGATAAGTCATTTATGAATAAAGACATGTTTCTTTCCCAATCTGTAGGCCCTTTGCTTCTTTTCCTTGCCTTTTTCTCTGGCTAGGATTACCAGTTGAATATTGAGTGGAAGTGAGAACAGACCTCTACCATTAAGTATGTTCACTATAGATCTTTTAAGTAGGTTATGGAAGTCCTTTTATTTCAAGTTTGGAAAGTTTTTGTCAGGAATGGATGATGGTTTTTATTCACTGTATTCAATGAAATGATCTTTTTTTGTTTGTTTTTTTCTCTTCAGTTTTATTTATTTATTTTTTTTTTATTGAGTCATAGCTGTGTACAATAATTCAGTCAAGGAGTACAGTGTGTGGGCTTCACATACAATTGGAGATATTTTTATCAACCTGATTAATATAACATTCATGATATTTTCTCATTTACTATGTG
>CAUYRH010037115.1:0-14940 GCA_963574655.1 Perodicticus potto | reverse complement strand
GCCGTGGCATCACAGCTCACAGAAACCTCCAATTCCTAGGCTCAAGCGAGTCTCCTGCCTCCGCCTCCCAAGTAGCTGGGACCACAGGCGCCTGCCACAACGCCCGGCCATTTTTTGGTTGCAGCCGTCATTGTTGTTTGGCGGGCCCGGGCTGGATTCGAACCCGCTGGCTCAGGTGTACGTGGCTGGAACCTTAGCCTGTTGAGCCACAGGCACCGAGCTGAACCAGCAAGTCATTTTTATGTTATTTTTTATTTTAAGGGCTGCCAGCTGTGGGGCACCCCTGCCAGCAAGTTAATGAATGCTTTCCTTCTCAAAACAAAAACAGGCTCAGTGCCTATGGCTCAAGCGGCTACGGCGCCAGCCACATACACCTGAGCTGGTGGGTTCGAATCAAGCCCAGGCCCACCAAGCAACAATGACAGCTGCAACCAAAAAAATAGTTGGGTGCTGTGGCGGGTGCCTGCAGTCCCCGCTACGAGAGAGAGGAGTAAGGAGCAGGCAGAAAACCTCTACTCCTAACAACAACTCCTACTTGCTGATGTGTATTATGTGTGCAACTCTGTGCCAAGCATTTTACAGACATTTTTCTTCTTTTTTTGTAGAGACAGAGTCTCACTTTATCACCCTCAGTAGAGTGCCGTGGCATCACACAGCTCACAGCAACCTTCAACTCCTGGGCTTAGGCGATTCTCTTGCCTCAGCCTCCAGAGTAGCTGGGACTACAGGCGCCTGCCACAACGCCCGGCTATTTTTTTGTTGCAGTTTGGCTGAGGCTGGGTTTGAACCTGCCGCCACCCTCGGTATGTGGGGCCGGCACCCTACTCACTGAGCCACAGGCGCTGCCCCAGACATTTTTTTTTTTTTTTTGAGACAGAGTCTCACTTTGTCACCCTTGGTAGAGTGCTGTGACATCATAGCTCACAGCAACCTCAAACTCTTGGGCTCAAGTGATTCTCTTGCCCCAACCTCCTGAGTAGCTGGGACTTATAGACACCTGCCACATCTGGCTATTTTTTAGAGATGAGGTCTCGCTCTTGCTTGGGCTGATCTTGAACCTGTGAGCAATCTACCTGCCTTGGCCTCCCAGAGACATTTTCTTACTTATCTTCAAAACAGTCCTATGTAATAGGTGCTATTATTATCCTCAGAGAGATGAAATAATTTTTGTTAAGATCACACAGCCTGTGAGTGGCAAGACTAGGTTTTAAACCCAGTTCCATCCCATCCCAAGCTGCTGCCACCCCATCACCCAAGGCCCTGTGGACTGTGGTGGAGCCCTGGTGGGCTGATTCTGCTGTGCATTTTACAGAGAACAAAACAAAGGCCCAGAAGGGACTCATTTCTCTTTCTCTCCATACTCCCTGGCGCCTCCTAGAACTGAACTGTCATACTGAGACCCTGCCCTCCTTGTGCCTTACTCATGGCCTCATTCAAACACACTTCGCCGCTTCAAAAACGTTTAACAAAATATCCATAATTCCCAAGCACCTACTCCTCAACAACCCCAGACCAACCCATCAGTTTCTGTCCTCCGGCTTCAGGCCCAGCCCTGGTCAGTTCAAAGCTGTCACCACCAGGGGGCAGGCGGGCTTACCATGTGAATGCCCAGGCCAGACAGCATATAGACCAGGTCTTCAGTGGCCAAGTTTCCTGATGCTCCCTGTGCATAGGGGCAGCCTCCAAGTCCTGCCACAGAAGAGTCCACGACACTCACTCCCATCTGGAAACATAAGGAAGGTGAAACATGGCTGTTGCCAGGGACCAGAGCCTACAAAGCCGGTCTTTGCAAAACTCCCAATCGTCTATTGTCTGAGGTTCTACAGCAGTGGTTCTCAACCTTCCTAATGCCTCAGCCCTTTAATACAGTTCCTGTGGGTCATGACCCACAGGTAGAGAACACTGTTCTATAGTGAGAGTTGTTCTAATTGTGGCTTATGATTCTGTTGACATGAAAATCCCACTGAAAGAGACAGAGTCTCACTTTATCGCCCTCCAAAGAGTGCCATGGCATCACACTGCTCACAGCAACCTCCAACTCCTGGGCTTAGGTGATTCTCTTGCCTCAGCCTCCCAAGTAGCTGGGACTACAGGCACTCATCACAAAGCCTGGCTATTTTCTTGTTAGAGTTTGGCTGGGGCTGGGTGTTAACCCACCACCCTTGGTATGGGGCTGGCACCCTACCGAGCCACAGGTGCTGCCCTTTTGTCACCCTGGATCGAGTACCATGGCATCACAGCTCACAGCAACCTCCAATTCCTGGGCTCAAGGGAGTCTCTTGCCTCTGCCTCCCAAGTAGCTGGGACTACAGGCCCCCACCACAATGCCCAGACATTTTTTGGTTGCAGCCGTCATTGTTGTTCGGCAGGCCTGGGCTGGATTCGAACCCGCCAGCTCAGGTGTACGTGGCTGGTGCTTTAGCCCGTCGAGCCACGGGCGCCGACCCCCCCCCCCCCCGCCTTTTTTTTTTGAGACATGAGTTTTACTCACTCTGTGGCCTGGGTAGAGTGCCGTGGCATCATAGCTCACGGCAACCTCAAACTCCTAGGCCAAGCAATCCCCCTTGCCTCAGCCTCCCAAGTAGGTGGGACTACAGGCACCTGCCACGTTTTTCTATTTCTTTAGTAGAGACAAGGGTCTTACTCTTGGGTAAGCTAGTCTCGAACTCCTGAGCTCAAGTGATCCACCTGCCTTGACCTCCCAAAGTGCTAGAATTGTAGGTGTGAGCTACCGTGCCCAGCTGGTGATTCTCTTTTACTTTCTTTTCTTTTTTAGAGACAGAGTCTCACTGTGTCGCCCTTGGTAGAGTGCCGTGGTAACAGCTCACAGCAACCTCCAGCTCTCGTCTCAGCCTCTGAGCAGCAGGGACTACAGGCACCTGCCACAATGCCCAGTTATTTTTTTGTCGCAGTTTGGCCAGGGCCGGGTTTGAACCTGAGACCCTTGGTATAGGGGGCCAACACCCTACTCACTGAGTCACAGGCACCACCCTGTCTTTTACTTTCTAATGTTTCCTCTGCCAGGATTATCTTTCCTCCATTCCTTTCATGGTAGACTCTTTCTCACCCTTTAGGCACCACCCTAAAATCTACTTGCTCAAAGAGACCCTTTCTGATGACCAACCTAACCCCCTCCCACTGCTGAGATTTCAGACCCATGTTTACTTTGGCTTATTTATTCCTCCCCAACTAAGGGCTGCTCTCACTCCAAGTTGGGGCCTCTAATTGCACCAGGGCCATATATCACCTCTCCAGGTCAACTGCTTTTGGCTTTCCTAGATGAATATTTTGCATTCTTTTGTCTTCTTACACCTCTATCACCTTCCCATCCTCATTCTCAGTTGCTTCCTTATTCCAAGGCCAAAGAGATATGATCGGAAGAGATGTCTCCACTAGTTTCCACTGCCTGCATCCGGGGCCACAGACCCACCATCCCTCATGCTACCAGGGACGAACTCTTGAGTTTCACAAGTCAAGGCCAACCTCTCCAGCTCCGCATGAGAGCTGTTCCTACCTGCTCAAGGATGTGCTGCACAGTTAAGCCTCCCTTTCTCCTGCAACCTATCATTCCTTTTACATAAGCAGCCTGAGATCATTCTCACCTTTTACAAAACCTTTTTGGAACCCTCCAATCTTCCCCATTCTTTGCCCCATGCCTGGGCTGGGCGAGGTGGCTCACACCTGTAATCTCAGTACGTTGGGAAGCCATAGCAGGAGGATGGCATGAGGCCAGGAGTTTGAAACCAGCCTGGGCAACATAGCAAGACTACATCTCTACAAAAAAATAAGTTTTAAAAATTAGCCAGGCATGGTGGCCTCAGCTACTTAGAAAGCTGAGGCAGAATTGCTTGAGCCCAGGAGTTCAAGGCTGTAGTGAGCTATGATGGCAACACTGCACTTCAGCTCTGGGAGACAGAAAGAGACCCCATCTCTAAAATCAAAATATAAAGCAAAACTCCTAAAAATGTTGTCCCTGTTTCTAATAGCCAGGTGTTGTGGCAGGTGCCTGTAGTCCCAGCTACCTGAGAGGCTGAGGCAAGAGAATCACCTAAACCCAGGAGCTGGAGGTTGCCGTGAGTTGTGTGATGCCACGGCACTCTTCCGAGGGCAATAAAGTGAGACTTTGTCTCTACCAAAAAAAAAAGGTGTCCCCACTTCGTATCTCCTAACATTTTACTTGAATGCATTTTAAACAGGTCTGTGTTCCCACAACTCCTCCACTTAAAACAGCTCTAGTCAAAGTCACTGGTGACCTCCACACAGCTCAATGCACAGACCAAGACTCACCGTCTTTGTGCTGGACTATGAGCATCACTGTCCAGAGCACTTTGTTCAACATGGCTTCCAGGGCTCCACTTCCCTCTAGTTTCCTCCTAATGCTCTGGCCTCTCCTGGGACGTTAGTCCAGTCTTTGCTGGCTCTAACTACTTCTCTGACCTCTAAATGTCAAAGCCCTCACTGCATCATCCTCAGACAGCTCTTTTTTGAGACGGAGTCTCACTTTGTCACTCTTGGTAGAGTGCCGTCGCATCACAGCTCACAGCAACTTCAAACTCTTGGGATTAAGTAATTCTCTTGCCTCAGCCTCCTGTGTAGCTGGGACTATAGGCGCCTGCCACATACCTGGCTATTTTTAAAGACAGGGTCTCACGCTGGCTCAGGCTGCTCTCAAACTTGTGAGCTCAGGTGATCCACCTGCCTCAGCGGCCCAGTGTTGGAATTACAGGAGTGAGCCACCATGCCCAGCCCTCTCAGACAGCTTTTTGATCTACACTCACTCCCAGGTGACTGTGCTATCTTTAAACAAAGACCCATCTATGTGCCAAAGACTCCAAAATGTTTACATGGGTCCAGACTCTCCCTGAAGTGGAAATTCACACAGCCAAAGCCTCCTCAATGGCTCCACTGGGATGCCTAACAAATGTCTTCAACTTCACAGGCCAGAAAGCAAGCTCCTGATGGTTCTCCTGGGCTGGCCTCCTCTCCCTGCCCACTTCAGGCATCCCTCCATGGCTCACCTCCTTGCTTTCCTGGGTCTCTCTCAAATGCTACCTTCTGGGTGAGGTCCTCTGTATAAATACCTGGCACTCTATTAACCTGCTTCATCTTTCTCCATGACACTTGGGAGCGCCTGGCCTACTCTGTGTTTACTTGTTTATTACCTGTCCTCCTTTACTAGATTGTCAGCCTCGTGAGGTCAGAGATTTTGTTTTGGTCACAGCTGAATCCTCAGTGCTTAAAAGTGTCTGGCACAGAGTTCCGTTTTCACAGCTGAGTAAGCGACCTTACAATTTGTGTTTACACATCTGTGGTTTTCATCTGTCTTCCTCACTATGACACAAGCTCCCAGAGCGCTGGAACTGGACCTCTCTTGTTCCTATTGTCTTGTCAGCACTTAACAGAGTACCTGGCACATAGAAGTCACATGATACAATTTCTTTTTTGGAAAAAAAAAAAATTTTGTGAGAATCTCTGTCACCCAGGCTAGAGTGCCGAGGTGTCATAGATTATGGCAACCTCAAACTCTTGAGTTCAAGCAATCCTCTTGCCTCAGTCTCCTGAGGAGCTACTCCTCTCCTGGAGTGGTGGGGACTATAGGCACCCGACACAATGCCTGGCTAGTTTTTCTATTTTTAGTAGAGATGGGGTCCCGCTTTGCTCAGGCTGGTCTTGAATTTGTGAGCTCAAGCAATCCATCTGCCTCAGCCTCCTAGAATGCTAGAATTACAAGCATGAACCACCATGCTGTCCTCTGATGATACAGTATCTTTAATGGCTGATCCTGTTCCCTGGGAATTTTCAAAAAGCAGATCATGAGGACTTCAGGTGCCAAGAAAGAGAGAGACACAAAGAAGCGGGAGTGTCCTCAGTGTGGCCAGGGTGAAGTCTGGCCTCAGGCTCATCCTGGCTGTGCAGAAATCCCTTTTACCTGCCTGGCAAGGTGTGTGAGAGGAAGTCACTTTCCCCTTCCTGGTAGGCCAGGAAACTCATGAGCTGTAGGAAAACTGAGGGGCCCAGGGCTGGGTGCCATAGCAAGCCAAGAATTGGAGGACACCACAGAGCGGCAAACCTTAACCTTGACAACCACAACTCTGAGGAAACAGACCCAGGAAGTATTCTTACTTATCATTGGGCTTAGCCACATGAACTTCTGGAGAAAATGGAGGGAAAAAAAATATTGCCAGGGATTGCCATCACCATTCTAAAGATGGTAGGTAGCTGATCTCACAGGCTATGACAAGGTTGACTGTGGTCAGACACCAAGAATGTTCCCTCTATAGGGTCGCCAGCCAATGGCATCGCCATTCTGGGCCAGAAATAAATCTCAAGGGAAACCAAATTTGTGGCCTCAGCCCAGTCTTTGGGGAATAGCACCCAAGGCCTCCCATCTCCTGCTTCCCAATGCACACTCGCACACACTCACACCGTGTGTGCTGTCACAGGGCTGGGGTGTGCGAGTCCTCCCTGAACCCCACCTTAGTCTTAAGATAGTTTCCTCCTTCCTTTTTCAACAGCTTCACTTCATGTCCATCCATGAGTCATGGCAGTGGACAGCCAGGGCATCCAGCCTCTCTCTATCCTCTCTTGCAAATCCTCCCTGACAGCCTCAGCTGGAATGGGGTCCTCTCTCTAGGCTTCCTCCCCTTGTGGTATCTGTCATAATGCAGTAGGATTATCATGTAAATCCCCTGACTGTCTCACCAACAGATATGGGCACCTTTAGGGCAGGGTCACCATGTCTATGTCCAGCACGCTGGCATCAGTAAGTGCTGTTGAAAGAATAAACAAAACCAAGCTGTCTGCTACCAAGCCCTTGAGAAAATAAGCACATGACTTTAATTACCTGCAGGGCCATCAAGGTGTTAGCCAGGGCTTGGCCATAGGTGTCATGGCAGTGGACAGCCAGGGCAGCCAGAGGCACCTCGTGCATGACAGCAGTCAGCACATCCCTCATGGCCCCTGGGGTGCCCACACCAATGGTGTCCCCCAGGGAGATCTCGTAGCAGCCCATTGAGTACATCCTCTTGGCAACCTGGGGAAGCAAGCAAACACTTGGAGGACACCAATTCCACCAGCCAGGGGTCCAGGTGCTCAGAGGCAGTGATCCTCTGTGGAGGTAGCACAGCTCCGTGCCTGAAGCACTGAATTCCTACTGGACCACAGGCTCCCTCAAACTGTAGTGGGAGTGATGCCCTCACTCCGCTGACCAGGGGACTGAGGCTAGAGGGCAGGCAGCACGGTGCTTTCCTCTCCACCTGCACCCGTCATGCTCGTCTTCACAGCCCCTCCATGCATGCTGTGAGACCCAGCAGTAACATGGATGCCTTTCACACGGTTTTATTGTCAGTGATAAGACCTCTGAGACCAGGGACTGAGACACTACTTCTATTTTTTTTTTTTTGCAGTTTTTTTTGGCTGGGGCTGGGTTTGAACCCTCCATCTCCAGTATATGGGGCTGGCGCCCTACTCCTTTAAGCCACAGGTGCCGCCCACTACTTCTATTTTTTTTCTTTTTTGAGACAAAGCCTCAAGCTGTCACCCTGGATAGAGTGCTGTGGCATCACAGCTCACAGCAACCTCCAATTCCTGGGCTCAAGCAAGTCTCCTGCCCCTACCTCCCAAGTAGCTGGAACTACAGGTGCCCGCCACAATGCCCAGCCAATTTTTTTTTTTTTTTTTTTTTTTGCTGTTTTTGGCCGGGGCTGGGTTTGAACCCACTACCTCTGGCATATGGGGCCGGCACCCTACTCTTTTGAGCCACAGGCGCTGCCCCTAGCCATTTTTTGGTTGCAGCAGTTGTTTGGCAGGCCCGGGCTAGATTTGTGTACGTGGCCAGCACCTCAGCTGCTTGAGCCATAGGCACCGAGCCATCTACTTCTATTTTTTGATGGAAGTACGTAACTATTTAGGAAACCCATACGCAAAGCCCTGAAAGTACTGTGAAACAGGAGCAGGAGCACGCCTCACCTGAGATGCTGTCCTCACTAGCCTGCTCGACAAGGTGAGGAAGCATGTGGCAGGGCAAGGGACACTGATCACACTCCCTGGGGATCTGCTGGACTGTGAGTGAAAGAGTGACACCCTCCCTGCAGTACTCTGCACACGCAAGTGGCTGCCCTGTAGGAGGTGGTGGGTGCAGTAGGAGGAACCGGCCTTAGTCTACTCTGACGTACCTCAGGTGCCAGCTCCAAGACTTGCTAACTGTGGCAAAGGACTTACCTTTTCTGAGCTTCAATTTCTGCTCTTGACAAGTGGTGATGACCCTTTTCAGGGCTATGGCAAGTACGGGTAGTAACGTGAGGCTAAGACCTGGAGCACAGCAGCTGCTGTCAACCAACAGCTGCCACTGTTACTATCCCTCCTTGCTACGTGGTTTTGTGGGAAAAACAAGTAGGTTTTGGAGGGAGAAGAAATGGGGTTTGTGACCTGGTTTCACCATATGCAACCTGTGTGGCAAGGTATTCAGCCTCAAATTCGCAGAGTGCTTTCGAAGGATAAACGACATAAGCTCTTGGGTTGCTCAAACTTGGTTCCTGCCCTGTGTTCTTCTTAGTCTTGAGGTGGTGACTGTTGTCAGAGTGTCAAGACTGGGGCCTCTGGACCACTGCAAGGAACTGTGGGAACCCCTGGGTGGGCAGCCCCTCATAGAGGATTATCACCTGAATTATCACCTGTCAGATGACCAGACCAGAAACTGAATCGGAGGTTTTCAGGCTAGGGTAGAGGCCAGGGGCTTCAAAGACTACATGTCCAGCTAGAAGGTGGTCTCCAGGGAGCAAGTCAGGCTTGTGCCCAAAGGGGGCTTAGTGACGAAGCTGGGTGACTGAATGAATCAGTAACCTCTGGGAGAGTTTGGGGAGAGGGACTTGTGTGCTCAGGGAAAACCCTCACAAAATGCCTGCCTGGACACACATACACACACCTCAGCTACTTTAGCCGGGGAGATCTTCCCTTCATAGGGGCAGCCAAGTGCACAGGAGACGTACCTGTGGGAAAACAGGGGAGGAATGAAGTCAGTGCTCCCCAGCTCTCTGGCCAGCAGGGCTGACATACACACTCGGTCAGTGCACAGCCAATACCTGCAGCTAGGCAGTAGGCCGAGAACCCGGGTGAACATCGACTTCAATGAGGTGGAAGGAGAGCAGAGGCAGCACGGCCTAGTGCCAGAAAGAGGCAATGGAGAACCCAGGGAGGGCAGGGTGCCCATTGGCCTACAGATCAGGAAGCAGGGGTTGTGTAGGGAGAAGCGCCAAGGATTAACGATAGGAGGAGGAGGAGAAGCTAATACAGCAACATGAGCGGGCATGGGGCAGTATGGAGACAAGGCAAAGCAGACTGGCAGGGGGGCCAGGGGCAGCATTCACTGGACACCAAGGCCTGGATGAAATCAAAGACCACAAGAGCTGAGGTGACTATGAGTCAAGAATAGGCTGAGCTGGCCTGAGGGCCACGAGACTGGCTGCTCCAGTGAGTTGCCAGAAAGAGTCGTTCACTTATTCAGTTGATGTTTACTGAGCTGCCTACTATGTGCCGGGCACTGGGAATACACCAGTGAGCAAGACTGCTAAGGTCTCCACACTTGTGTAGCTTATTTCTTTTTTTTTTTGAGACAGAGTCTCAAGCTGTCACCCTGAATAGAGTGCCGTGACATCACAGCTCACAGCAACCTCCAATTCCTGGGCTTAAGCAAGTCTCCTGCCTCCGCCTCCCAAGTAGCTGGGATACAGGCGCCCGCCACAACGCCCGGCCATTTTTTGGTTGCAGCTGTCATTGTTGTTTGGCGGGCCGGGCTGAATTCGAACCCGCTAGCTCAGGTGTGGCTGGCGCCTTAGCACGTTGAGCCACAGGCACCGAGTCTCGTGTAGCTTATTTCAAGTGAGGAAGATAGCCAGTGAAAAGGCAGCCAATTCAGAACCATTTTGGAAAAAAATATATAACAGAATTAAGAAAAAAAAAAAAGAAAAGGCAACCAAATAATCACATGAGATAGTTCTAGAAAGTGATCAGTGCTTACATAGGAAAGAAAAGGGAAATGAGATGGGAGCAACTAGAGGCAGTCAGATGTACTGAGGCTGGTCCAGGAAAGACTGTTGAGGATATTGTTGCTGAGAAAGGGGGGGAGTCTCACTTTGTTGCCCTCAGTAGAATGCTGTGATGTTACAGCTCACAGCAACCTCTAGCTCTTGGGCTTAGGTGATTCTCTTGCCTCAGCCTCCCCAGTAGCTGGGACAACAGGCACCCTCCACAATGCCCAGCTATTTTTTGTTGCAATTTGGCCAGAGCCAGGTTCGAAGCTGCCACCCTTGGTATATGGGGCCGGTGCTTTACCCACTGAGCCACCGGTGCCGCCCAGGTGGGGAAATCTTTTTGAAAGAGTATTCCAGGCAGAGAGCAAAGGCTGGAAAAAGCCCAGAGACAGAAGAATTAGGCATGGTCAAGACAGAACAAAGGACAGACAACTGGGGCTCAGAGCAAGGGCGAGAGAAGTCTGAGTGGAGGTGGGAGAGGTGGCACAAGCCTGACCAGAGCTCTGGCAGACTAGGGAAGGGGTCTGGAACTTAGATGCGGACAGCTTCCATTACCAGCTTCCATCCCCACCGCTCTGTTGGAACGGAGGAGTCTTTAAAGCCTTTTAGAGTCAAGCAAAGTATTTTGTATACAAAGAGACAAAATAGGCACCCACAGCACAGGGGTTAAGGCATGGGCCACATGCACCGAAGCTGGCAGGTTTGAACCCAACTCGGACCAGCTAAGCGACAATGACAACTGCAACAAAAAAACAGCTGGGTGTTGTGGTGGGCGCCTGTAGTCCCAGCTACTTGGGAGGCAGAGGCCAGAGAATTGCTTGAGCCCAAGAGTTTAAGGTTGTTGTGAGTTGTGATGCCATGGTACTCTACCAAGGACAACATAGTGAGAATGTTTCAAAAAAAGACAAAAAAAAAAAAGAGGCAAAATAAATGTTCACTGGATGAAGAATAATTTCAGACTCACAAAAGGTTTGAATTTCCCACATTTTCTTCAAACATTGCTGAGCAAGGAAAAGGTAAGAGAGATTTACAGAAAAGAGCACAGGCCCAGGAGTCAGGCAGACAGGACTTGAGCTACTACCGTCAGTTATGAGTACCTACCGCATGCAGGCCCTGAAGTGGCCAGCAGAGCACACGGAGATGTGGAAAATCTCCTCATGGAAAAGGCAAGTGGAGCCCTGGGGTATGAAGGGGTGGGGTGGGCGGGAATTTAATAAGCAGCCAAGCTATGTTAGATGATGTCCAAGGGCCTATGGGATCCCACAGGAGGGCACTGACTCCAGCTGAGGTACAGTGAAAGCTTCT
The DNA here is from genome assembly GCA_963574655.1 of Perodicticus potto. Classification (NCBI taxonomy): domain Eukaryota; kingdom Metazoa; phylum Chordata; class Mammalia; order Primates; family Lorisidae; genus Perodicticus; species Perodicticus potto. The sequence continues at coordinate 3,607 of CAUYRH010037115.1, read as the reverse complement.
CAGAGGAGCTGACATCCATAAGAGAACCTGATGTGTGAGCAGTCAGCCCCAAGGAGGACTTAGGAGGAGGAGCGCTCCCGCTCCTCAAAGCACATGCACATGCAGGGTTGTGCCTGTGGCTCAGTGAGTAGGGTGCCAGCCCCATATACCAAGGGTGACAGGTTCGAACCCAGCCCCGGACAAACTGCAACAAACAAATAGCTGGGTGTTGTAGTGGATGCCTGTGGTCTCAGCTACCTGGGAGGCTGAGGCAACAGAATCGCCTAAGCCCAAGATCTGGAGGTTGCTGTGAGCTATGACGCTACAGCACTCTACTGAGGGCAACAAAGTGAGACTCTGCTTCTAAAAACAAAAGAAAAGAAAGCACATGTTAAAGAGGGGAGAGTAAGCAGGGCGCTGGGCAAATTGAAAGATGTTCCAGCTGGGCTGGAGTGTACCATGCAGAGAAAGAGGAACCAGAAAAACACAGTCAACATTAAGGCTGCAGAGAATGGCAGAGACCAAATCGTACAGGGTCTTGTAAACCACTTTAAAATGCCTGAACTTGGTCAGTCACTGAAAGGTTTTCAACCAGAAGCGATGTGATCAGATGTGAACGTTTGAAAGATGACTTTGGCTGCAATATGGATAGCTGTGTGACTGCATGGAAGACCATTCACCCTTCCTGAGCCTCAACTGTGGCATCTGTAAAGTGGAGACGGTTCCCTCCCTGCTGGCCTAGTATGAGTTTTACTTAGATACTACACATACAAAGCTGGAAACTTCTGCTATTAGAGGTGCAATGCTGGAAACTTAAGAGGCCCGCTGGGATCTTTCTCTTGCCAATATTCGTGAGGGATCCGAAATAGCCAGAAGTGAAACCAGGACTAAACTAATCTCCACAAACTCCAATTAGTATCCTGTCTTGTTATATTCCCTTGGTGAAACTGACCCAAAATTCGGGTTTGAGAGAAAGTACTTGCTAGGATTTCTTCTGATCACATTTCCTTGGGAAAAGATACCTAGGTGTAGAGCTTAGAGGGCCCCCATCCAGGACAAGGGGCTTGTGGTAGCAAGACTGCTTGAGTCAAAGCCTAGCTCTGTTCCAGAACAGCACTGAGGAAAAGATCCCAGTGTAGTCTGACTCACCCCCGCACAAGAATGCCCCTGGCCCGGGCTGCATTCAAGATTGAATCAAATCGCTGGAAACTCTCTTCTATAGAGCTGTTGATGTTCTTCTGGGTAAAGAGCTCTGAGGCAGCTCCGAAGATGGATACCTCCTTGGCTCCTGCAGCGACCTGCCAACATCCAAGTGAACCCTTGTCAGCGCTTTGCTCTTCAAAGAACACAGACATAGAGTGGCAAAAAAAATGTCTTATGAAATGGTATGGTGTGTGAAGTGTGAATGTGCTGAATTGTGTCTCCTAAGAAGATGTGTTGAAGTGCTAACCCCCAGTGCTCAGAATGTGACCTCACTTGGAAACAACGTCATTGCAGATGTAATTAGTTAAGACAGCTACTTGGGAGGCTGAGGCAAGAGAATCACTTAAGCCCAGGAGTTAGAGGTTGCTGTGAGCTATGATGCCAGGGCATTGTACCCAGGTGACAGCTTGAGGCTCTATCTCAAAAAAAAGGATTAGTTCAGATAAAACATAGAGTGGGTCCCTAATCTAGTTTGACTGGTATTTTATTTTATTTTGTAGAGACAGAGTCTCACTTTATCGCCCTCAGTAGAGTGCCGTGGCATCACAGCTCACAGCAACCTCCAACTTCTGGGCTTAGGCGATTCTCTTGCCTCAGCGTCCTGAGTAGCTGGGACTACAGGTGCACACCACAATGCCTGGCTATTTTTTTGTTGCAGTTTGGCCGGGGCTGGGTTTGAATCTGCCACTCTTGGTATATGGGGCAAGTGCCCTACCCACTGAGCCACAGGCGCCACCCCTTTTATTTTAAAAGAAGACCATGTGAACATGGAACACAATTCAGAGACTGGGGTGACACAAGCCAAGCAATGCCAAGGAGTGGGCCACACCAGAAACCAACAGAGAAGCATGGAACAGACAGGTTCTCTCTCTCTCTCTCTTTTTTTTTTTGAGGTCTTATTTTGTTGTCCTTAGTAGAGTACCATGGAGTTATCATCGCTCACAACAACCTCAAACTCTTTTTTTTTGCAGTATTTGACCAGGGCTGGGTTTGAACCCGCCACCTACAGTACATGGGCCTGGTGCCCTACTCCGTTGAGACACAGGAGCTGCCCCAACCTTAAACTCTTGGGCACAAGCGATCCTCTTGCCTCAGCTTCCTAAGGAGCTGGGACTATAGGTGCCTCCCACAATGCCTGGCTATTTTTTAAAGAGATGGGGTCTTGGCTGGGAAGCCATAGCTCAGCTGTTAGGGTAAATGCCAGCCGCATTTACCAGGGCTGGTGGGTTCAAACCTGGCCCGGGCTTATTAAAACAAATGAAAAAAAAATAGGTGGATGTTGTGGGGGGCACCTGTAGTCCCAGCTACTTGAGAGGCTGAGGCAAGAGAACTGCTTGAGCCCAAGAGTTTGATGTTGCTGTGAGCTATGACCCTATAGCACTCTACCCAGGGCAACAGCTTGAGACTCTGTCTCAAAAAAAAAAAAAAAAAAAAAAAAAGACGCAGTTTTGCCTAAATGCAAAAGCAGTATCTCTAATGATTTTTCTGTCTAAAATTATAAGAAAATTCAAAGACAAAAGTAGGTCAAAAGTAAATGAAGGGAAAAAGTTGTTCCATATAAACAATATCGAGAGAGAACAAGTGCTACTCACTGTACTTAGACAAAACAGACATTAAACCATAAAAGGTCCTGAGAGAGAGGTACAGTTGCTCATGCCCTGTAGCCCCAGCTCAAGAGATTGAGGCAAGAGGACTGCTTGAGCCTAGGAGTTCAACACCAGCCTGGGAAACAGCAAGACTCCATCGCTACAAAAAAATTTAAAAATGTAATCAGGCATGGTGATGTACATTTGGAGTCCCAGTGGAAACCGGGGTGAGAGGATCACTTGAGCCCAGAAGTTCCAGCCTGGACAACATTGTAAGATCTTGTCTTTTTTTGAGACAGCGTCTCACTTTGTCACCCTTGGTAGAGTGCTACAGCATCTTAGCTCACAGCAACCTCAAACTCTCCAGTTCAAGTGATTCTCTTACTTCAGCCTCCCAGGTAGCTGGGACTACAGGCACCTACTACAATGCCTGGCTATTGTTTAAGAGATGGGTCTCACTCTTGCTCAGGTTTATCTTGAACTTGTGAACTCAGGCAATCTGCCACCTCAGTCTCCTAAGTGTTGGGGTTCTAGGTGTGAGCCACATCGCCTGGCCAAGATCTTGTCTTTAAGAAAATAGTAATTAGGGCAGCGCCTGTGTCTCATCGAGTAGGGTGCCAGCTCCTGCCCCATATGCCGAAGGTGGCGGGTTCAAACCTGGCCTTGGCCGAACTGCAAAAACAGAAAAATAGCCAGGTGTTGTGGTGGGCACCTGTAGTCCCAGCGACTCGGGAGGCTGAGGCAAGAGAATCGCTTAAGTCCAGGAGTTGGAGGTTGCTGTGAGCTGTGTGACGCCACGGCACTCTACCGAGAGTGATAAAGTGAGACTCTGTCTCTAC
>CAUYRH010037108.1:0-12894 GCA_963574655.1 Perodicticus potto | reverse complement strand
TGTTGTTGTCTTCTATCTTCTTCATGGCAGTCTCAGTGGTCAGGGGGAACTTGATGATGGCATAGTGGTCAAGCTTGTTTCTCCTGGGGGCGCTCTTCCGAGGATATTTGGGCTGCCTCCGGAGCCTCAGGGTCTTTGGCCTCCGGAAGGTGGGTGATGTACGGATCTTCTTTTTTTTTGTGGCTGTGGATGCCTTTTAGCACTGCCTTCTTGGCCTTCAGTGCCTTTGCTTTGGCTTCGGCTTTGGGAGGGGCAGGAGCTTCCTTCTTCGCTTTCAGCGCCATCTTGTGAAAAGCCGTATATTGAGATCCTTAAGTGCAGAGCTTCCCTCCCGAGTGAAGAGCGCTGTATTTCTATCAGTTAGCAAGGAAAATCCATTTGCCTGTCTTGACTCTTACAGGGCTCACTCGCCCTTAGTAAAAGGGGAGCTTCTGAAGGCCACGGGGAGAGGATCAGTGTGGGCCAAGGGGATTCCTGGTGAGTACTGCCTGGGTGCTGCAGGGTGCGAGCTGCTGCACAAATGTGATTGAATCTAATCCTCCCTCCCACTCTGACAGGTGGTTACGGTCATATCTCCATTAAACTGGCTTGGTGTCTTACAACTGCTAATTGCTTGAGCTGGGGTTAAAGCCCAGACTTGTTCAGCTCCCAAACTGTACGTTTCTTACTACATAACACACATTTTCCTCTGGGTGTTCTCACATCTGTAACTACGAGGGTGTTTCCCTGCTCTTCGAGCCAAGTGAATACAATCCTTTGCTCCAAGCTTCCTTGGGGTGCGTGAATGTGCCCGAGTCAATTCTAGTTAGAGTGGATGGTGGAGGTTGCCCAGCCTTTGCTTGCTTCTTTTCTCCAATTTGAACCATATATGTTGGGTACCAAGAACTGATGCTCTAGTGAACAATCTCAAATGCTTAGCGCGGCCAAAGTTTTGGGTTTTGACTTCTAAAAAACCATGTGACCCAGCCCTGCCTGGACTCTGGGTCTCTCTCTCCTCACGCAGCATAAACCATGCTGAGGTGGATCACCTGCTTAGCTCAGTGGTGTCCTTGGGGCCAAGCTCCTCATCTGCAGGGCAGCTTTATCTCCTTTGCTGTCTTTACACGACGTGTATCCAGACTTGGTGGTTATGGAGTGATGGAGTTCATTCTTCTCGGCCTTTTTAAGAAAATGTACTTTAGATCTTGGCATTTCGGCAGCTGCAAATCCAGAAGAACATACAATAACATGTGGGAACTTGCCAGCTGTATGCCTGGGCGAGGGATGAAAGGAGGCAAGGTGAAGGTACCTTTCAATGCCTGATAAACTCCCAGGGGCCGAGAACCTGGTCCCCACGGCTTTTTATCCCTGAGATCCAGCTCCATGATGCTGTCTCCATGGTGACTCATACATTGAGGAATCCCTATCTAATGAAGTCATGAAAAATAAATATGTGCTATCTGACCGTGTATACCCGTTAACTGTGGCTTTTAACCACAACTTCTATACTTCTGCAAGAGTATCACCTTTCTGCAGCCACCCTGGGAACCTCACACTAATCCTTGTTTTAAAAGTTGTGCATTTCTTTCTTTTATTCAAACACCAAACTCATTTCCCCCTTAACTATTTGTTCTCACTGTCAGTATTTTGTTTAGACATTTTTGTGTTCATGCCTAGACAACTGCCAGATCTGGCAGAATTTATTAAACAACACATTCATCAAAAAGCATTTATTGAGCACCTAATATGTGCACTTATTTTCTGGAGTTGGGACTAGAGAGGTGCTCAACTCTGACGAGACGCCTGTTTTCACGGCATCTATCTTTACGTAGGTGAAGACAGATAATACACAAGTAAACAAATGGATGATAAAAATGCAGATGGTGCTAAGTGTGATGCAAACACTGAAACAGAGAGATGTGAGAGACTGTCCGTGTCAGAGGGAGGGTGGGGGAAGCCACAGTACACAGACGTCCAGGGAAGGTCTATGTGTGCAGGAGCTACTAGAGCTGCGGTCTGAACAATCACCAGGAACCCACGGTCTAGAAGAACAGTATCTCAGGCCTGGGCAGTGGATACAAAGGGCCTCGCCGGGGAATGAGCCTGGCCAGTGGAAGGACAGAGGCCCCCAGTGTGTTTGTCCCATGAGTGAGAAGAGCCCAGTGACATAAGATGACGTGAAAGAGGAGGGCAGGAACACATCCTATCGGAATATCAGATCACGGTAAGGGCTTTGGAATTCACCAGAGGTGCACATGGAATGATTTACCTTTTATAAAGCTCGATCTGCTGGCCAAGTGGAAAATGGGCTTGGGGCAGATAGGAGTGGAAGCAGGAGGGAATCAGAGGAGCTTGGAGAGAGACTGGTGGCTGGTACCAGTGGAGAAAGAGCAAAAAGGAAAATACAGGGGATAGTTTTGAGAAAAATGCCAATTTTTCTGAGGTCGTTTTGAAATTTTCAGCATCACCACATTATATTTCTTGCTGAATCACATGTGAATAACTTCGCTTCTCAAAGCCTTCTGTGATCCTTCCCTGACTACTGTTGTTTTCACTGACTGTTGACATCTCCAAACCCCCAGATTATTTATACGGAATAGTTAATGGGGAGGCAAGTAAGAACATGCCCTCTGCTATTCTGTGTGGTGTTTCAGGTTTGCTAGTCTTTAATTTCAAAACAGAAGGGCCCTACGACAGGCACTGAGATGGCACTTTCTTCCACATCCCGCATAGCACATAGCACAGCTCTATAGACAGGGCGTGTGTTAAAATTGCTTATTGATTGATTACAAGCATACATCACTGGCATTTGTTTCTTCAATATTTCTGTTGTATGAAGGAGGGTGATTATCTGTCAATATTCATTGCATTATTGAGCCAATATGCAATGCATTAATCATCTCTGAGATAACCAGATGAGGCTTTATTGTAATCTCTTTCTATTTTGCTGAGATAATTTCACTTGCTTTGGAGTTTATGAGGCCATAAGTGGCTCCCATCTGTTGATGAACATATTTCTAAGAGTCATTTAGTCTCAAGTATGGAATACTTGAGGGGAAGTTAAATTGTAACTTTTATATTAAGTGTCATCTTAGGAACAGAACCAAAATTGGAAGCATGTGTTCAATTTTGGTCTTTTCATTTTCAAAGCTTGAGGTCAGGCAAAGAATTAATTTCATTTGTTTACAAAGTAGATTATGCCTAATAAAATCTATTTTATTTGTGGTCACATTTTAATCAATCCATTGCTTTCGAAAATGAGAGAGACCTGATTGGCTAATCATTCAACATAGTAAATTACATTATTCTACATCCACAGAACATCGGCCTAATTGAATTATCCAGTCATAGTATTTCCAAAATATTTCCTTATAATACACTTTGAGCAAGGCACATGCCAGTGTTGAAACAGTGAAGAATCTTGTTTATTCCAACCTTGTTTGATGACCGACCACAGAATCTAACAACACTTCTGTGGATAACAACATTTTCCACATTAAGAATAATAAAGACAAGGTAGTTTTCGCTGGATCCTTACTCATACTCCGAATTTTCACTATTTGTATTTCTTTTCCATCCCCCAAATTTGTCAATTTGCACACTACAAAAGGGATAGCGTGATTGCTTTCTCTGGGGAGAGGTGGAAAACGCCCCAGGGTGACTTCCTTTGCTTGAGGTTCTGATGGGCACCAGGGAACACCACCTCAGTAAAATGCAGACGCACACCCACAGGCTACGCACAGTACCAGGGAGGTCCACTGAGGGATCCTCAGATAGCCAGGGGATCTGCCTTCAGTGATCTAGACCATATATAAAAAACGAATTCTACAGAACTGGCTTGGTATTCAAAATAACTATTCTTTTTCTTTCTTTTGAGACAGGCTCTTGTGTTGTCACCTGGGCTGGAATTCAGTGGCATCATCATAGTTCACAGCAACCTCAAACTCCTGAGCTCAGGTGATCCTCCTATCTCAGCCTCTGAGCAGCTAGGACTACAGGCACCTGCCACCCCACCCAACCAATATTTTTTCTATTTTTTTTATAGACATGGCAGTCTCATTCTTCCTCAGGTGGGTCTTGACCTCTTGGCCTCAAGCAATCTTCCTGCCTTAGCCTCCCAAAGTGCTAGGATTACAGGCATGAGCCACTGTACATGACATACAATCACTCTTTCTTATAACACATCTTTTTTACATTATCCAAAATGACTACTCAAGTGTCTCTTTCATAGAATTCCAGAAGAAATTTCACTTGAGTCCTTCACTTCATTCTTTATCATGAGAAAAGAATAACACAGGTAATATGGTTTAAAGGCAGACCCCCCAAAGGCCACATTTTAGAATGTATACTCAAACATAATGACAAATTGGCTCTGTGGTTCATGCAGGGGTGTCCAACCTTTTGGCTTCTCTATGCCACATTGGAGGAAGAAGAGTTGTTTTGGATCACATATGAAATATACAAACATTAATGAAAGCTGATGAGCAAAAACAAAAGGTTCATGCATAATTTTCATCATATCTGACACGACAGATAAGCAAAAAAGTCCTCTCAGAGTTTGCATGTGGCCTGTGACTTGCAGGTTGGATGCCCTTGTGAGGTGCCATTTGAGTTACTGAACGCTGAACGTTCTCTGCTAACTATGCTCTTTGCTATAAAGTTTGGCTACTGATTTTTGTTGCTATGTGTTGAGAGAAAAATCCCAAATGAATATTTGGAGTTTTGCTAACCATTTTGCTAACAAAACAAGCAAAGCTGCATGCAGCATTTCAATTATTCAGTTAATCTTCTGGAACAGATGCTAGTAAGTACAGAAGGACTCAACTAGAGAAACTCCAAAGGGGGGCGGGGATCGAAGAGAATCAGATTGACCAGAAGAATATTCGTGGAATGGATTTCATTGGCCTATTGGGTGAAAGCATCTTAGGTGGCCTGATTTCCTTGCATTCGACGGTAAATTACCTACATTTCTTCTTTTTAACAAATGCTCCATTTTCAGGATAGAGTCTCAGACCTCCTTATTTTCTCACATGAGAACATAGACAATGACACTGCTATCACAAACAATGAAGAACTTATAAGAAAGCATTTGGAAGTAAGGTACTTTACTGGAAAATGAAAGAATAAGAGAATATTTTATAGTGAGTGAGAATAAAGATTTCGATTTCAATTCTCATTTTATGCCTATGATGCGTCTGTCTGGGTTCTGTGGAGGAAGATTGCCAGTGGGCAATAGATTATCCCAATGTATACTTTGCCCCTCTGTCTAGTTCTTAATCTCTTTTCAGGTGACAAGATAGTTTTCTCTTAGAACGGATTCATTTGATTTTTCACTTATTTAATTAAAAAAGTAATTTACTGCTCAATGGGGACCCTAGAATAAGTGTACGCTCATCATGATTATTAAAGCACTTTGAAAAAACACAGACCACGTCACAATATCTGCATTTCAGGGTCTCATCCTGGACTGCTTCAATACCAAGATTAGGTCTTAAGTGGGGTCATTTAATATGGAATAACTTTCAGAGGAGGTAGGAAGATGACCTAATGGCAAAGAGAAAGGGATTCAGAATGAAATACATGTTGTCCGTGCATGGTGGCGCTTGCCTGTAATCCTAGTGCTTTGGGAGGCCAGGAGTTGGAGAATGAGATGCACCTGGACTCAGACTTAAGCCCCACTCCCACCAAGCAGCTGTGTGACTGTAAATAAAGGCATTTAAAGCAGCACAGAGTAGAGGCTGTTGCTCCCGTTGCAGGGCTGGGTTGCCTGATTCAGTCCTGGTGTGGCCACTGACCACCTGCACGTGTGATCTAGGATGAGCTGCCTGACCTCACTACATTTGAATCCTTGGATCAGGACATACTTCACTGGGTAATTGTGGTGAGGTCTAAATGAGATAATGTTATGTCAAATTTAGCATAGTGCCTATGCACAAAACTCATGGAACATTTAATCCCAAATGAATATTTGAAATTTTGCTAATGAAACATGCTAAGCTAAAGCATTTCGGTTCTTCAGGTCATCTTCTGGTACAGATGCGAGCTGTACAACCAAGTGCTAACTATGGTCATCGCTAATTTAGTGCTGAACATGGCAAGACCTGGACAATTACTAAACCTAATTTCAAGCCTGAGCTTCCACCTGTATGCAATGGACACTAAAATCCTCATAGGGTTGTTGTGACAACCAAATAGGACCTGGAACACTGAGTGACAACCACAATTATGGGTTACAGTTAATTACTGAGAAGCATTCTGAGTGCCTGCGTGAGGACTATTTGCATATTCAATTGCAAATAGCTCTCATGGTGTTTATTCCAACCAAAGTTTTCTTCTTTTGGCCACACTTTTAAAACACTGGAGGGGCCATTTTCTCATCTTCCCTTTGTCTTGTCAATCTCTGTACCTTTCCACAGTTACCCTTACACAATTTTAACTTTCTTGGCTTCTCATCAAAAAGGTGACGCCCAGCCCTTTGACATTTACACTTAAGTGTTTTCTAGGTATGAAGACCATCTTTTATAAATTCTTCTTTGCTAACCACCATCATTAGTGCCACCACTTTTTCAGCCTTTCGGTCTTGCTTTCAAGCATTTTATAAAAAGCCTTGTAAGAGGGATAGCCTTCTAAAAGCACAACTTCCAATTCTGAAGGGGATCTTAAAAGAGAATTAGGGGGAGATGGGATTTTACTAGCTCCATTAGTGCTGAACTCGCAAAGAGAAACTATCTTTAAGTTGAAATTGTGTCCTGAGTGCCTGGCCATTTGGTAAGAATAGGGCAAGGGAACACAATCCCACTTTAAAAGTTCTAAAGATGAAGCTACACTGAAAAGGCATCAGTGAATGGTACTGCCATACTTAAACATTCAAGAAAAAAACATCAGGGACCCAAGTCTTGACCCAAGCAAACTGTATAAGTTCTGCAGGCCACATGGAGGTGGACATCTAGGTAAAAACAAACACGTGCTTCTCCCTGGCCTTTAATCCTTTCATTCCTATGACTGCGTGATCATTATTCACAAAGATCACATGCTTGTCCTTCTGTTTTAGGTTTAAAACCTGGTAGGGCAAAAGACAACACCTGGTTTGTGCCTTTTAGAACCAGTGACACAATGGGTTTGATGGCTCCAGTGTATAGAGAGTAGACCATCCAAATTTAGCAGTCTCCTTGGCTAGTGAGATAATTTAGTTGAGTTGAAGAGTTTATATCCAGCCAGCAATTGGTTGGGTCCTTAGGATACATAAGGCCCAACAGTAGACACTGAAATGAACCAAAGACGGTCTTTTCTCTTTAGGATGATAATTCTAGTCACTAAAATCATATTGGGATATAAATAATTAGAATCGAGAGTAGAAAATGCCAAGGGGCAGATAAACTGGGATCACAGAAAGGAGACATTATTCTTAGCTATGTGCAGAGGGAAGGATTCACGGAAAAGGCAGTATTTGAGGTAGGTGTTATGAGAGTAAATTATGTACATGCAGAGAAGGGGGTTAGTATGTTGCTGAAGTAGTTTTATAAAGGACGTGTGGTTTTACATAAAGGAGTAGCTTGGGAAATAAATCTAGGAAGGTGGGGGGTGTCTTGCCCAAAGGAGTTTGAGATCCCAGGGCCCTAAGTCAAAGGTTAGCAATTTATCATACGGCTTTTCATTAGGATCATGTTGAGTTTGTAAAATTGCAAACGTCTGAGCAGGATTGTCCCTAACATGTGTGGGGTACAGAGCAAGTGTATGAGGGAAGGCCCATATACTTTATGTCTAAACATTTCAAAGTTTTAGAGGAAGCCACACCCAAGACCTGGTCCTTGTTTTCACCATGGACTGAACTGGGATTAAGAGAATAAAGGAGCCCTAGTTTCCTTGAAGGCCACCCTGCCTTAGGGCCTTCAGTGGTCCCATGGATCTTCAGGGAAAGGGTGGGAGGGAAGCTGGATTTGGGGTGGAACTCCTGGGCAGCAGCTGCGTGTGCCTCCATCAAGGACAGGGAAGGACTCAGACCCAGGTCTTTGGGTTACTGGGAAGAAAACGTTCTCCTACCTCACACCTCCCTTTCCTGATTCCAGATTAACAGGAGTTCTAAGCACCACCCAAAATGATACCTACCCACTGCACCTCCCCTCCCCCCAAGCAGAGGAGAGGAGGAAAGTACGGTTGTCTGGGGAACGCTGTCTACGTCTCCTCCCACTTCAGGGGCTTCACGCGGGGACTTAGAAGCTAAAGCAGCCTCTTTCCTGGCTTCGCGGGGCCCAGGCAGCCTGGCCTCTCTCAGTCGGAGACAATTTCATTCTCTTATTGTCATCACTTGCCAAGATGACAAAATTCGGCCACTATGTCCCTATATCCTATATTTTGTGTGTTCTCGATTTGTTATCAAACTTTACAACATGAGGCTGAGATTGGGAAAAAAATGTCTTTGTGTTTGTGATGTTTGGAGACAATTAAAGCCCATGACGTCTCTCGGTCTGGTGTGTGGGTTGTGCTGTGTCTGAAGCCATATCTGGAACTACGCACCCAGAATTTCTTAGGGTTAGAGTTGGAGGTGGAGGTCTCAGGATCTTTGCTAACAAGATTCAGGGGTGACTATAACGCACAGGCAGAGTTAATGATGCTGACAGCAGGGGGGGATGGAAGAAGAACACAAATGTAGACGCTTGAGAAGCCACCAAGCAAGTGAGACGAGGCCTGGACTGCGGCAGAGGTTGTGGATTGAGGCAGGGAGCCGACCTGGAGAGGTCTAGGGAGCTTGTATGAGAAGTGCTGGTGCTCAGAGGGAGAGATGGAGTCCAGGATGACGTGGAAGTTTCCCACTTGCATGAGTGGAGTTGTGTCCACAAACAGGCATATTGAAGTCCTGACTCCTAGGACCAAAGAATGTTGACCTCATTTGATAATGGAGTCTTTGAAAATGCAATCAAATTAAGCGGAGGTCACTGGGGGCAGATCCTAATTCAATAAGGTTAGAGTCCTCAAAAGAAGACAAGGGACACCGAGAAGACAGCCGTGTGATGACAGAGGCAGAGATGGGAGTGATGCAGATGTCAGCCAAGAAACGCCAAAGATTGCTGGAAACTACCACAGCAGAGAAGGGAGCGAGAAGGGCTCTCCCCTAGGTTTCAGGGGGAGCCTGGCCCTGCTGGCACCTGGATTTTGGATGTCCAGTCTCTAGCGCTGTGAGACAATACATTAGTACATTTCAATTGTTTTAAGCCACCCAGTTTGTGGTGTGTTGTCATCGCAGCCGTGGGAAACCAAGGCCCAGTTAGGTCACTCTGATGGACTGGGCGACCAGTGAAGGTGAGCCTTTCAGGTAGCAGCAACAGTCTGTGACTGTTCCCTACAACAGGGACATCCTCTCTATGAGAAATGCAGCCCCATATTCAGTGTCCCTCTTTGTTGCTTAGCTGCGCACACACAGGTATTAGTTCACTCAAGGTTTTAATTATCTACTATATCAAAAGGCATAAACAGAAGGTATTAATTTACTACGGGTTTCAGTTGTCTACTATGTAATCAAGCAGTTTCTAAAAGTTACAATAAAAGGTTTTTACATTCAGTTTTCCCGTCCTCATGCTGGCCACATTTTAATTTGGCTTTGAAAGGTATTTTTAGTAAGACTTTAAGGTATTATCTTGGAGCTACCATGGTAAAAATCATTCAGAAAATCTGTAGGAGATTTCACTTCTCCCCGTAATATTTTTCAGATAGGAAATTATTGCAGCGTTGAACTGCCAAAGAGACAGCTGAAAAAAAAATGGGTCATGCCTTCATCCCATTCTGGGACGGACACAGCCAAGCAGTTCACTGCTCGTTTTCGTCCTCTTGCGTGTAAACAAGCTGTGTTCACAAGTTGCTTTTTAAAAGCATACTAATTTCCCCAGTGAATTACACAGGAAAGAATCCAGCGTTTGCTCCCAGGGGACTCAGATGCTTGTTTGTTCTCAGAGCTCAGGTGTGCTCAGATAGCTGCGGGCTAAACACACAGGCTGGACACTGGCCAGCAGGCAAGAGCTCTGCCTCCACTCCTGCCCTGATTGCTCACACGGCCGCACGACTCAGAGCCTGCCTAATGGAAGAAAAAAGGGACCCGATTTTTCAATTTCAATTTAATTACACATTATACAGTGCCCAGTGGGAAAGATTGGGAGGCAAGGTTCATGCTTAGCTGTGATCCATTTTGCATTCCTTTCTGATCAAAAACACTGTATTGATTATCCAAAGTGGGTTTTCAAAAATGTTTTTCGAGAGCCAAATTCTTCTGGTGGCTGAGTAATTTGAAAAAGAACTTCGTTCCTTCACTCTTTGCCAGAATTTAGATAAATTGGAAGATGCCATTTTGAATTGTACTATCAGTTCATTTTTGAGGGTGGGGAACACTTCTCTACTTGGGAGAAAAGTAAATAGAAGTTTCATCATAGGATTAGAAATATAAGCTGGTAAACAATGATTAGACAATACAACTACTCTGTCCCCTGAGAATGACAATATATTATTAAAATACAAAGACCTTCTTTTAAGTTAAAACCTAAAGATTTGTACTCGTCTATTGAGACTGGAGACCATTATGGTTTTATCTGGCCTCAATTCAATATTTAAGATTATGAGTAAATATTTGGTGTTCTATTTGGTTGTCTACATATTCTATTAGTTTTGCCAAATGTAAAAAGAAGGAAAAACAGGAAATGAAAATCTACCCCTAAGAAGTGACCCATGCATACTTTTTGACCAACAGCTTTAACTTGTTAAGTTAATAAGGAAAACAGTTCGCTTTATTAGGAAAACTATTTTCTATGTGACTTAAATAAATAAAAATGGCAGCAATTAACTTCACCGGTTAACTATTTGCTCTGCCTTACCAGGCCACTTGAGTACACATAAATAACTGAAAATACAATGATAAAGAAACTAAGTTCAAAGGCAAATAAACTATTTGCAATGGCCAACTGATTTTGCCTTTATGCAATGACGGTATTTTTCAAGCATTAAAATGGAGGCTACTAGAAGGTTTACCATTATATTCAAAAGCAATTCGGCACCTGATGCACATTAAATTTGGCTTACAGATTTTGTAGTATAGTATATTAGCCAAATGAATAACTGTTTTTAAAGTCTGATGAATAATAGGGCAAGTGGCACAGATTGGTTAAAGCTAGAACTTTATTTGGGTGGACTAGAGGAACTAGAATTGGAATTTATTTTGGAGTGTACTTAGAAGACTTTGAAAAACGTACCCTTGACTGGTGTAAATGTGGATTTATCATTCTTCTCCTTGGCAAGGGTGAGTTATAATTTATGCCAGAAGAAGAAACAAACAAACAAACAAAGAAACAGGTAGAGATTTGTATCTGTGAGTGAAACCAGAGCACGTGTCGCCACAGGCCAAATGTTTGCACTCTGCGTCTCTGAGTCCTGGGGCAAAGGCAGGATTTGGAGATATTGCAGCATAACTGGCCTATAGAAAGATGAGGTGGGGTGAGGCAAGACAGCCTCTGGTTTAAGTGTGCAGCTGCAGGTCTGAGCCCTGAACACTTATACAGAAGGACTCCTCCTACCTGAACATACAAAAGAATGGATTAGTAATAAGGTTGGGTGAGAAAATAGTGAAGCAAACTGTGAGTGGAAATGAAAGACCAGAATGGAAAGTCAACTTGTGGTTTGATTCCGTTCTTCGCTGTTTAGGGAGGAATGACTTCCAGCAGAGCTAATTAAAACCTGGGAAAATCACAGAGGAGAGTCACCTTAGTTAAGGGCAAAGGAGAGGAAAGTATCTATTTGCTGCCATGATAGCATCAATGCAGGGTCAGGATGTGGTCGGAGGGATACTTGCAAGTTGGAACTGGCAGAGTCTCATTTCCACTGGTTCTCACTGGGGGAAGGGAAGGAAGGTAGGGGTTGGGGGAGACAAAGAAAGTGCGTGATCATCTGCAGATGGCCAATTTATTTGTTCTCAGAACTGATAACATATATATTGCTCATATCCAACAGTTAACATTACCTTTTCCTTTCACAATTTATAAATGCTTAATTATTAACATTTAAAACAAAATCTGTATTACGGTTTATGAGAAATGAGGAAATACCTGGTTGACATTATTTTCCTGGATTTCTTCTGTAGTCACTGAAAGAGAAAAGAGATTTTTACATTAAATGATGCAAATAATGAAAATACAGTACCGATCCTGTTTTGCGCTCAGTCAAAACCGCATAGCAGTCCTGGGCTTCCTGAGTAAGGATTCGCACCACAATGCGGACATTTACAATCACTCTGATAACTGTGGGGAAACAACAAAACCTAAATCAACTGTCTTAGGCAAAGATCACAGAAAATGGATCAGAAATTAAATAAGGTTCATATCAGCACGATTTACTAAACTTTGGCAGAGAAAAGATGAAGAGATGAAAAGGACTAAAGAAAAATTCAAACAGCTATTCAAAGGTTTCCAAACAATACGGATCTGCTGAAGCTTAATACCAAACCGGAGCTGATGGAACCCTGAGAACGAGATCAGGAGATGTGAGGTGGCCGGTGGCAGAAGTGCTACTTTAAAAACCTTGTCTCCTACCTGTGCAGTGATGACAACATTACAATACTTTGTTGTTATGAGACTGCCAGAGACTGAACTACAAACCAACAGTGCTGTAAGAGGCAATTTGGTCAGGAGGGAAAAAACTCTGATGCCTTTGTGAACACCTCGATGGGTTGCATATATTTCACTAAATGTGTCCTTTTTAAAAATATAAACTTTAATTTTATTTATTTTATTTATTTATTTATTTATTGTCTTTATTATTAAATCATAGCTGTGTACAATAGTGCAATCAAGGGGTACAATGTGCTGGTTTCATACACAATCTGAACTATTTTCATCAAACTGATTAACATAGCCTTCCTGGCATTTTCTCAGTTATTATATG
>CAUYRH010037106.1:0-11144 GCA_963574655.1 Perodicticus potto | reverse complement strand
TTATTACAGTTAAGTGTGAAGAAAAGATCAAAAAGTATATGAAAAAAGAGTGACAGTAGTTAAGGATTAGTGAGAAAATAGCACATCAACATAAAATTTCTTAAAACATTGGGGAGGGAGGAGGATGGGTGGAGGGAGGGTAATTGGTGGGACCACACCTATGGTGCATCTTAGAAGGGTACAGGTGAAACGGTAAATGCAAAATATAAATGTCTTAACACAATAACTAAGAAAATGCCATGAAGGCTATGTTAACCAGTTTGATGAAAATAGATTGTCTATGAAACCAGCACATTGTGCCCCATGATTGCATTAATGTACACAGCTATGATTTAATAAAAAAGAAAAAAAAATTTCTTAAAACATGGTTAGAATCAGCCTGCCTAGATTTTAACCCTGAGTTTATCCACACACCGCCTGTAAGATCCCAGGCAAGTTATTAAGCATTTTTAAGCCTTCAATTTCATCACCTTAAAAATGGGAACAAGAGTCTCTCATGGGATTATTGTGAAGTTTGAATGTATGTACCTCTTTTTTCTTTTCTTTTTTTGAGACAGGGTCTCAAGCTGCCGCCCTGGGTAGTGTGCCATGGCGTCACAGCTCACAGCAACCTCAAACTCTTGGGCTTAAGCAATTCTCTTGCCTCAGCATCCCAAGTAGCTGGGACTTACAGGCACCCACTACAACTCCCAGCTATTCTTTTTCTTGTTGTTGTAGTTGTCATTGTTGTTTGGTAGGCCTGGGCTGGTTCAAACCTGCCAGCTCCTATGTATGTGGCTGGCGCCCTAGCTGCTGAGCTACAGACGCCAAGCTGTATGTATCTCTTATAAACCATTTAGCATACGGTCTGGAACATAGTAGGCATCCATATATATTAGTGAGCCTTTATTATTGCTATACTGCTAAACCCAGTTAGTGGGATTCTTTTTTGATATAAAGAAAAAAAGACCAGGAAGACACACTCATCTTGCTATTGATCATATTGATTGAACATTAACATCAATTGAACATTAACCAGGTTTTTCAAACTTAGGTTTCTCTAACTGCCTCTTAGAACTCAGGCTCAAGCTTTTTATTTTTATTTTTTTTTATTTTTCTCTTGAACCCGCCACCTTCCTTATGCGGGGCCGGCGCCCTACTCTGTGAGCCACAAGCGCCACCCAAGGCTCAAGCTTTTTAAAAATAAACTCTTTGAACCTAAATGGAGCCAGAAAATGTCACAAACTACTTCCTAGCATAAAAGTATGCCTACTATTTCCATAATATAAGGCTTAATTTATGAAATAATAAAAATCCAATTTGTGCGAGCTGTTTTCAATCCTTAGGTCTAGCATTTTCTTCCATTAAGTTCAGAATTCTGATTTAATCAAGTTAATCTCCAATCATTTACAGTTAAATTTAAAAGTTAACTTGTTTTTAGGAAGTGTTTGCCCCATTATAACATTTCTTTTGTTAGAAATAGAATTTATGGTGATGAAGTCTAATATCCTATCAACAAAAGAATGCCTAGTTTTTGTAGAAACAAAGTTTCTGGAACTATTTCAAAATCGAACCCCAAAGACAGTGCTTTGATATAGAGATATATTTCTACATTAACAAAGTAAAGCATAATATGCTTTATAAGTTAATGTCAAGCCTAAGCCAGACATGGAAGAGTGGATAGCCTGAATTTTGTACCCACATAATCAACAGTCTGTGGAATTCTGGGAACCATGCCACTGGTCTCCAACCTAGCATAGTTGAGAAGTGACACATTCTTTAAGAAGCATTCATCCAGGAAATGAGTGGGTCACAAAATATACCAGTAAAAAGTCCACAACTTGTTTTATGAATGAAGAGTATAAAGTGTACTGGCCAAATCTGCAGGGTTCTTATGAGTATGTTATAATTTCTAAGTCATTCTTAACTTTTATCATGGTGATAGACAGATATAACAGAACTCATAACAGGAAAAAAATTTTCAGCCATAAATATATTGTCCCATGTCATCTTAATAGTTATTTTTAATCTATTTTTTTTATGTTCGTCCCTACTCCAAGAACAGTTCTTCCCATCTGCCCCTCCCCACCACAAAAAGTAGACAACAAAACACAAAGAAATGGTAGGCAATAAAACACAAATTAATTGACTTTATTCACACTACCCATCAGAAGCAATTTCATTTGTATATAAAATCATTAATACATACAATAGAAACTAAAGAGTAATGCCTGTATATCTTATTAAAACACAATATAGGAATTAGATGTGAAAATTAAAAATAGCATACTTTAGTGATTAAGTTTATACTGTATAATCTACTTATTTATAGCAGCATCTGTAAGATTCTCCTATTTATCTGTTCATAGTTAACTAGCAGCGAATTTTTTTAAATTACAGAAATTCAGTAGATGTTTCCCTCCAATGTTTCATTCATACATAATTTATCACATTAACCAAACCAAACCACTTCTATTTACTGAAGAAAAAGGTGGGGAAAGATTTCATCAGTCCTTAGCTCCTCCAAAAAAGAAAAAAGGAAGGAGGGAGGAAAGCAGCTATAAAAAAAAATTGCATGCAGTTACCAAAAAATAAATCCTCAACCAACTTGACCAATTATGAATGGATTTTGAAGAGTCTGCATGCATGTGTTAGTGAACGAATGCTATGTTAACTTTATTTTCTAACTATATACTGCAGTTGAAAAATATGTGGAAGTTTCCAGGAGGCATTTCAGAGCCTGGAGAAGATATTGGTGAGTATCTTACATATTTTTAATTGGCTTGAAAATAATGAAAGAAATTAATTTGGTTCTAATTTGTTCAAACTAAATCAGAATTTCAGAGAGATTACATGAGGACTCACATAAAATTAGCAGCAAAATTTCTAACATGACAGCTTACTCTATTAGTATAAATAATATCATTAGGAGCTTACCACCTATTCCTCTACTTGTGACTGTTTCTAGATTAACTTGTTTCAAAAGGAGAAGCTTTAGATATACATCAGTAAAAGTTTAGCATTTTAAAGGTTATTTGGGATATGACTAGAATAGTTGCTGAAATTAAATTCTTAACCATTCCATCACAGAAGAATGAAGAATAACTTTTAAATGAACTTTGAAATAAGAACAAAATCAGTTATTTTTGTCCTTATGAAAATTTTATCTACTGTTTATTTTAAATAGTCAGGAGGCCAAAACACAGCAAAATATATGAGAAAGTCTCAAATGAGAAATAGCCCCCAACACAATTTACTGAGCTCAATATTTAAGACAGGGAAATATGAAATAAACTAAGAAGTCTTTATGTCACAGATTATACCCTAACCTGATGGATTAAAATAGCCATATTGCCTTCCTAAAAAACCTCATTACCACTGACAGAAAGAGAATCTCCTACATTAGCCAAAGAACGATAGAGCAGTGGAGCCTGGTGGAGATCATCAGTGCAGGAAAGTCAGAGGGAAACACCAGAAAAATCCACATTCTGCAAAATTTTTCCTATTATACTTTATTTCAACCTAACTCTATTAAATATCACAAAATAGAAGTAGCAAATATAAACTCCATTTCATTATTGTTCTGTAACCAAACAAAACAATATGACATTATTTAAACATCTCTCTTTCATCAGCAAAAATAAAAACAAGAACCTCTTAGTTTCTCAAACCTATAAAACAGTAAATGTTATTTCAGTTTAGCTTACATTATATTAAAATAATAAACATACAACAGAATAAAGCACTTTGTCTTGATTAAAAAAATCTAAATTTCTGTGAAATCCTTGGATAGGAGATCTCCATCTCAAAGCAGAGAGAGAGGTCTCCCATACCCTGGATATAAAAGCACTTACATGGCATCTCATTCAGTTTTCACTCTAGTCAATGATACGCCTGTTCTAGTTAAACTGATCAGAACTACCCAGGCTGACTGCTGAGCAGCGCAGATTTGCTCACAAACCCCGTCTGCTGCTTCCATGACATATAAACAGCCTAGCCTCAAGCTGAATGCTGAACTCTGGATCAGTGTTACTAACAGCTAAACAGGATCCCCGTGATTATTAGTCAAAGCATTTAAAGAATAAAAATAAACATTTAAACAACAGAGAATATTACATAAAATTTAAGGCTAAGGCCACAATCTTTAATAATAAATTTAGTAACAAGCATGCATTTATACCAGATTAAAATGTTTTTATTAAGGAAAGTTTCTTTTTTTCTTAACCTAGCCTCTTATTTTATCTGTTCAGTTCCAAAGTATGATTTCTAGCCATGTTTAACCTTTGGGGAAATCTCAATTATAAGGGAAGTCAGCGTGTAATTGAAAAATAGCAGATAAATGTCATATATTTCAAAACACTTTGCATCTTTCCATAACTGTTTCTTAGAGAAGGAACAAGAGCCTATCCAAAGTATTTGGTAAATAGTCTACAGTCAGAACATACAGGAATTGACACACATTTTTGCAACTTCCTCTCCTTTGCCTATTTTTCACCAGTAGGATTACTGAGAAGGCTAATATCATTTACTATTTGACAAACAAGAACAATGGAGGCATTAAAGGGTATTTGTACAAAAATCTTAGTGATAGTTCTATAGCTTCCCAGCAAAGTCAAGCAGCTTTTTCAAGGGCTCTCAGAAATGCTTTGGAGAAGACAATGACAGAGCATCCCAAAATTAGGGAACATCCCTGCAGGGGGTCCATCTGTATGTTTAGAAAAAGCAGCCACAAAAATATCTTAATGGCAAATAAAATCCTCCCACAAAAATTGCATTTAATTGAAAAAAGTCAACCTTATAATGTAAAAACCTTTGTGTTGTATTATAAAATTCTATAATATAACAATATTGTAAGTTTTCGTTAAACTTCTGGTAAAATAACTACAGCATTTAATGTGGAAAGAATGAATACAAGTTCTTTGGAATCTTATCTCAAAAAACAAAAGGAATGTCAAAAATTACTCTGGTAGGAGTCTGAGAGCATAACTAGAAGAAAATAATAATAAAATGGTTGTGAAGGAATCTGTGCTACCTGGAAGCCTGTGTCCCATCCAAGATCACCAGAAGAGATTAGAATCATTTCATAGTTCAATACATTCTGCAGCTCAACAGACTTTCATAAGGAAAAGCAGCAGTTTTGATAGATGATCAGAAATAGGATAATAAGAAATTTATTTTAGAATATTAATGATAGCTTTACAGCATATGTTTTAA
The DNA here is from genome assembly GCA_963574655.1 of Perodicticus potto. Classification (NCBI taxonomy): domain Eukaryota; kingdom Metazoa; phylum Chordata; class Mammalia; order Primates; family Lorisidae; genus Perodicticus; species Perodicticus potto. Next base: position 5,951 of record CAUYRH010037106.1, on the reverse strand, counting down.
CTTTTGCAACCTGTTTTTACCTTTTGGAAGAAGAGTTACCTCCAAAATGTACAGGTGGATAAGCCTGCAAATAGCAGCTAAAAAAACATTCAAAATTTTCACTATTCCAAAAGGCTCTTAAACATACAGTGGTAAGAAAATACTTTAGTATTACAGGATGTCCAGAGGGCAGAGAGTTTGTATTGAATACCTTCTTGGGATAATGTTTTGCTTTTGAACCTTGAGATAGTGCTATCTTATCAACCTTTGATGAGAAAGGTTCTAAAAATGTGATCCTTATTGATTTGTACCTCTCTCTTTTATGTAGGGGACACAGCAGTTCGAGAAGTTTTTGAAGAGACTGGTATAAAATCAGAATTCAGGTCCCTCCTGAGTATTCGGCAACAGCATGCAAATCCTGGTGCTTTTGGGAAGTCAGACATGTATATCATCTGCCGCCTACACCCATGTTCATTCACCATTAATTTTTGCCAACATGAATGCTTAAGATGTGAGTGGATGGATCTCAATGACCTGGTCAAGGCCAAAAATACTACTCCCATCACCAGCAGAGTTGCTAGACTGTTGCTATATGGATACAGAGAAGGGTTTGACAAGATTGATCTGACCATGGAAGAACTTCAAGCGGTTCACACAGGCCTGTTCTATAAACTGTTCCACAAGGAACTGCCAGCGAGTTACAAAACTATACCAGGAATGGATTAAATTCACATTTACATGTTTTAAAAAAATTTAAGTAAGTTGTACATGTGGATTAAAGTATGCCACTACTATTATAAAAAGTAGTGAACTTCTGGGATTGAATAACTAAATACCTGATTCTAATTTTCTAATGTATATGATTTCCACAAAGAAAATTTATTTATAAATATGCACATTTTAAAAGGCTCTTTTAAAATAAAGCAAATGTATGAGAAAGATTGTAGCTCTAGGTATTCTTCAATGGATAACAGCAGGTGCTATACAAAAAGGGAGGAAAGTCTATATATTTTCCAAGAATTTTTGTTGTTTTTCTTTACTGAGACAATGGTTAAATATTTTAGTATTGGATAAAAAGTTGTCTAACCAGTTGTCCAAACTGAGCTATACACATTTATTTTCTTCTTCTCTCATTAACAAATTTCTAAAATAGTTACTACTTCTTTCACACAAGATTATATTAGATGTTACCATTAAAATCAGCTCTTAGCAGACATTGGAAGAAAAAGTATAGCTTTCTGCCCAGGTCCTGTTTTGGATCCAAGTTTATACTGCCCAGTTCGTTTCAGTGCCACATACCAACTGGAGTATTTCCTTGACCGGTAAGTATTGTAGTTATTAGATTCCAGTCGTTCAAAAAAGAAACACTCGTCTGTAACACATTTCTGAAAAATAAAGGAAGATACTTGTTGTTATTACATTTTTTGTGTTAAATATTTATGATAGTACAACGCCTACTCTGCTCAACCAGCAGCAGTGGTCTCCGGTTCAGCAGGACAATCAAACTAACAAGACACAGTAGGCCAAAATGTGACACAGACTAGCTCTGCAGAAGGATGCAGGCCAGGAAGACAGCATGGCGGCAGGACAGCATTAAGCATGTCTCTTCAGTAAGAGTCCAGGGACCACCTCCAGCCTCGGCAGCAGACAGGTCAGGTGTTACGAAGCAAGACCACACAAATGGTGCAGGAACCACACCAGTTCAGACCTGAAACATCCCATGAGCATGGTATCCAGAGGTTCCCCACAAGGAGGGGCACAGCTAATAAGAAAAAGTATGATATACCTCAGGAAGCCCTAAGCTATGGCTTCCAGCAGGTATTTATGGTCCATCCATACTCGGTCTCAAGGCAGGTCACCAACCAGGGTCATTTTTACTCTTTTCAGTTTTCCAGTGAAGCAGTGCTAGAAAAGTAACCCAGTGTAATCTTCCCATGAAGAATAAGGTTTGTTAATACTTTACTCATAGAAACAGAATTAACTCCCTAAAGTTATAACAAATATTTTTAGTAGCTAAAGTTGTTTCAAGGCATAAAAAGAACGGGTTATTGCATAGAAAATAATTAATGGTATATAATGCCAAAAATTACATTGGAACATTATACTACAAATGATTGCCAAACTCCAAATACTAACAGACAATGAAGAATAATAATACAGAACATATTAATTTCTGGCAATATCTTTCTTGATTTGAGAGGAAAGAACTCTGCATTTTTAATTCAATTCAACTCATACATATTTCTCTTAAAAACACAGCAGGCTTTCAAATAGATAGACCTGGAAATAATATTCTAAGTAATAGAGTCTAATAAGTAATTCCAATAAAACGTTATTCTCAATTCTAAAAGGTATGGAACCTAAATAAGGAATATGGATATACATATATGAGAATGATATAAATCTGTTAGGTGTTAGTGATGGGCAACACTTTCACGTTTCCCTGGAGGCTTTTCACATAAGCCAGCTTGGGGGTTCCTATAAGTGGAGCCCAATGACAATTTATTGATACTGATAATGATGATGCAAATGATTTTAAAGATGGTGCTCCAAGTTCGATCCTTCACAGGGGGCAGGTGGGTGGTATGTGAATAGAGAAAAAATGAGAGTAATGAAATAGTATAATCAAAACTTTAGTTTGGCTTTTTTTTTAATTGTTCAAACAATGTACTTTGGTCAAAATTAAATCCAACTTAATGTGAGAATTAGTCACTATTTTCTTTTCTTTTTTTTTTTTTTTCTTGAGACAGAGCCTCAAGCTGTCACCCTGGGTAGTGTGCCATGGCATCACAGCTCACAGCAACCTCCAACTCCTGGGCTCAAGCAAGTCCCCTGCCTCCGCCTCCCAAGTAGCTGTAGCTGGTAGTACAGGCGCCTGCCACAATGCCTGACTTTTTTTGGTTGCAGCCATCGTTTGGCGGGCCAGGGCTGGATTTGAACCCACCAGCTCAGGTGTATGTAGCTGACACCTTGGCCAATTGAGCCACAGGCACCGAGTCTCTTTTTTTTTTTCTTTTCCTTTCCCCATCCCTTCCCTCCTTCTCTCTGTTTGCTCTCCCTTTTCCCCACACACCACCATGTCTTTAATTGTCATTGTCCTCATATCAAAGTTGAATACACAGGATTCATGCTTCTCCATTCCTGTTATGCTTCACTAAGACTACTGTGTTCCATCCAGGTTAATACAAATACTGCAAAATCTCCATTTTTTTAAATGGCTGAATAGTATGCCATGGTATACATATATCACAGCTTGCCAATCCATTCCTGGGTTGAGGGGCATTTAGGCTGTTTCGACATTTTGGCGATTGTAAATTGAGCTGGGATAAACAGTCTAGTACAAGGGTCTTTATAATAAAAGGTTGTTTTTTCCTTCTGGATAGATGCCCAGTAATGGGACTGTAGGATCAAATGGGAGGTCTAGGTTGAGTTCTTTGAGGTTTCTCCATACTTCCTTCCAAAAAGGTTGTATTAGTTTGCAGTCCCACCAGGAGTGTAAAAGTGTTTCTTTCTCTCCACATCTGTGCCAGCATCTGCAGTTTTGAGATTTTTATGATATGGGCTATTCTTGCTGAGGTTAGATGATATCTCAGGGTGATTTTAATTTGTATTTCTCTAGTAATTAGAGATGATGAGCATTTTTTCATATGCTTGCTAGTCATTCATCTGTCTTCTTTAGAGAAGGTTCTATTCATGTCTCTTCCCCATTGATATATGGGATTGTTGGCTTTTTTCATGTGGATTAATTTAAGTTCTCTATAGATCTTAGTTATCAAGCTTTTGTCTGATTCAAAATATGCAAATATCCTTTCCCATTGGGTAGGTTGTCTATTTACTTTGGTTGTTGTCTCCTTAGCTGTATAGAAGCTTTTCAGTTTAATTAAATCCCATTTGTTTATTTTTGTTGTTGCAATTGCCACGGCAGTCTTCTTCTTAAAGTCTTTCCCCAGGCCGATATTTTCCAGTGTTTTTCCTATGCTTTCTTTGAGAATTTGTATTGTTTCGTGCCTAAATTTAAGTTCTTTATCCATCCTGAATCAATTTTTGTGAGTGGAGAAAGGTGCGGATCCAGTTTCAGTCTTTTACATGTGGATATCCAGTTCTCCCAGCACCATTTACTGAATAGGGAGTCTTTCCCCCAGTGTAGGTTCTTGTTTGATTTATCAAAGATTAGGTGGTTGTAAGTTGTTGGTTTCATTTCCTGGTTTTCTATTCAATTCCCAACGTCTATGTCTCTATTTTTGTGCCAGTACCATGCTGTCTTAACCACTATGACCTTGTAATACAGCCTAAAATCTGGTATGGTGATGCTCCCGGCTTTGTTTTTATTACAAAGAACTGCCTTAACTATACGGGTTATTTTCTGGTTCCATACAAACGCAGAATCATTTTTTCCAAGTCTTGAAAATAGGATGTTGGTATTTTAATAGGGATGGTGTTGAATCGGTAGATTGCTCTGGGAAGTATAGACATTTTAACAATGTTGATTCTTCCCAGCCATGAGTATGGTATGTTCTTCCATTTGTTATAGTCCTCTACTATTTCTTGTCTTAGGGCTTCATAATTTTCTTTATAGAGGTCCTTCACCTCTTTTGTTAAGTATATTCCTAAATATTTCATTTTCTTTGGGGCTATGGTGAAGGGAGTTGTATCCTTAATTAACCTCTCATCTTGGCTGTTATTGGCTTATATAAAGGCAACTGAGTTGTGGACATTGATTTTATATCCTGAGACATTACTATATTTTTTGATGATGTACAGGAGTCTTGTGGTTGAGTCTTTGGGGTTCTCTAAGTATAAGATCATATTGTCAGCAAAGAGGGAGAGTTTGAGTCCTCTGCTCCCATTTGGATGCCCTTTATTTTCTTGTCTTGCCTAATTGTATTAGCCGGAACTTCCAGCACTATATTGAATAGTAATGGTGACAGAGGACAATGTTGTCTGGTTCTAGTTCTAAGTGGAAAGCTTTCAGTTTAACTCCATTCAGTAAAATGTTAGGTATGGATTTATCATAGATACCTTCAATCGGTTTAAGAAATGTGCCACCTATGCCTAAACTCTTCAGTGTTCTAATTAGAAAAGGATGCTGGATTTTATCAAATGCTTTTTCTGCATCTATTGAGAGGATCATATGGGCTTTGTTTTTGCTTCTGTTGATATGGTGGTTACGTATATTAAACTATCTTTGCATCCCTGGGATGAAACCTATTTGATCAGGATGTGTGACTTTTTTGATGATAAGCTGTAATCTATTGGCTAGGATTTTGTTGAGAATTTTTGCATTTATTAGTGAAATTGGTCTGAAGTTCTCCTTTTTAGTTGGTCTTTTCCTGGTTTTGGTATCAGGGTGATGTTTGCTTCATAAAATGAGTTGGGGAAGATTCCTTCCTCCTCAATTTTTGGAATAATTTCTGCAATATAGGAATAAGCTCTTCTTTGAAGGTTTAATTGAATTCTGGTGTGAAGCCATTCCAACCAAGGCATTTTTTGTTGAGATATTTTTTATTGTTTCTTTGATCTCAGTGCTTGAAATTGGTCTGTTCAGGAGATCTATTTCATCCAGGCTAAGTCTAGGGAGAGGGTGTGATTCCAAATATTGACCCATTTCTTTCACATTGTCAAATTTCTGGGCATAGAGTTTCTGGTATTATTCAGAGATAATCTCTTGTATCTCTGTGGCATCAGTTGTTATTTCCCCTTTATCATTTCTGATTGAGGTTACTAGAGATTTTACTTTTTTATTTCTAGTTAGTCTGGCCGAAGGTTTATCTATTTTTTTTTTTTTATAAATACATGTATTTTATTATTCTTCATTACATTATTTCCGCCCCCCCACCCGTCCGTGATAAGGCAGAATTGATTTACAGAAAAGAATACAGAAAACACCAAAGCTCCTGGTAGTGGGAGAGATTTCAAGTAGGGAGAGAGAAGCTCTCTCCGTTCCTCTCCCGGTCTTTCCCCGTCTCCTCCTC